>JAODUG010071763.1:0-13423 GCA_027564795.1 Aphredoderus sayanus
AATAATGTACAGCGCTTTGAGTGGCCAGTAGGTTAGAAAAGCGCTATATAAATGCAGTCCATTTACATTTACATTTACTTAACTCCTAAGCGGAGCGGTGAAAACGGAAAAGAATTTTGATCTGATCCATATGATCAGATCCCCGGAGCCACATGACCCGACGCGCACAAGGGGAGTGTGGGCCCGCCCAGTGTTGCTTTTAACCCTAGTTTGTATTTGAGTTTTCCTTGTGCACAACTACAGCCCTCGTTTTACAGTGCTTCACCAACACTTTTTAGTGTTTCAAACTTGGCACTGTTCTCCCAGCACATTTGTAGGTTTTACAAGTTTTAAATCTTTTAAATCCTGAAAAACCTGAAAACGTGACGCATATGTTTGCAAAAAAGTTTTAAAATGTTGAAACTTGCAGTTCGAAAGGGTGAATCTTTACATTTGTGTTGACAAAAAAAGTTTTGAAACGTTGAAACTTGCAAAGCTTTCAGAGCGTTGCTTACAACACCCTCTTTTCAGACATTTGTGCCCACAGTTGCAAGCTTGCAAGGCATGTGATACTTGTCAGAATGCTTTCGCAGATGGTTCTGTAATTCCAGGTTCGTAACCGCAAGCCAGGCTCTTAGGGGAGGTTTATTTTGCCTATTGGTCACTCTCTGGATGTAAAGTCCAATCACATATGTCGTATTTACCAGGTCACGTGGGATTTACATACTTCTCCAGGGCACACAGTTTTTTAGCAAGGAAAACATTGTTGAACTTTTGGTAGATTATAGTCCATGCTGTTACAGAGATCCACTAATTCTACAGTAGGTAAATTTACATTTTCAAATGTATCACATTTTTGACAGCCAGTTATGCATTTCATGTTTAGCAAGCTATTAATTTCTCTCATAAATGTTACGCTACGTTGTGATGCATCATGCAGCTATCTGCTTGCATGGGTAGCCAAAGTTAGCAGACCAACAGCCAGCTATCGTTGGTTAAAATGTATTTAGTGTGGTGGGCACGTTTGTTTTCTAAAGCACTTTTCTCTTGCTTTTATTGTTATTTATAGGCTACTATAGCATTGTTTCCTACTGCTACCGCTGGGCTGCAGCTTGCCTACAAACTCTAGTAGCTCAGACCTGGATCTAAAAGCTCATTGTCCTCTTAAACAGGCCAGAAATAGTAAAGGCACAGTAATGATTGTAGTCTGTCAAAGCAGACGCTATGCAGATATTGATATATGTTTAGAATATTGCCATCAGGCTGATTCTGTATTCATTTTCACTGATCATATTGCAATACTGCTCTGTATAATGCATATTCTAGAATACTCAGCCCTTGTGTGCTTTTGCAATTATGGTTAGACCTAGATATAGATGCATTTCCTAGTTATTTGTGGCAGATAGAGGGCACACAGTGTTGTGCACTGCTGGCAGGTTTTTGTGGTCGGTCCAGATGATGAATGGCTGTTTTTCCCCCTCCAACCAATGCCGCCACTCCTCCAGTGCAAGGACCACGGCCAGCAATTCCCTGTTTACAATGTTGTAGTTCCGCTCAGCTGGCGTGAGACAGCGAGAGAAGAAAGCGCAAGGGTGGAGCTGTGGTCAGAGGAGGAGCTTTGGGACAAGATGGCCCCCAGAGTCAGAGTCAGATGCATCGACCTACTTGACAAACTGGTTGTCAGGGTCCTGGAGAACGAACTGAACCAATGCTTCAGGTTGGGCCTCGGGGGTCCAAGAGTAGTGTAGTTTGGGGGATGTAAGTTGGGTCAAGGGAGTAGAAATCTTCTTTTTTATGAATCGCTGGTAAATATTGGCAAAGCCCAAAACAAGATGGTGGCTTGGTGTAAGGGATGGAAGGCAGAGTCCAGCAAGGGGAGTGCATACTTGTTTTTTACTGTGATATTGTTCAGACCAGTGTAGTCTATGCACGGGCAAAGGCTGGGACTCCTTCTCTGGTCTGGACACATTGCGACGGCAGAGTAGCCTTCAGGACGAGGTCTATGGCGCAGTCATAGGGTATATGAGGGGGAAGGGTTTGCGACCTAGACTTGCTAAAGAACTCTACGAGGTCATGGTACAATGGGGGAACATGCATTAGGTCAGGAGGTAGGGGTTTGGATACTGAAGGATGTGGTAAGGCTGACTGCAGACATGTGGCATGGCAGGGAGCACTCCAACTGGTGATGTTATCAGTGGTCCAGTCGATCTTCGGGTTGTAACGTCTGAGCCAGGGTCGGCCTAACACCAGGGGTGTATCAGGAGCGGTTATGATAAACAATTGGATCTGTTCTCTATGATTACCCGAGATGAGTATCGTGACAGGAACTGTCTGATGGGTAACAGTTGGGAGAACAGTGCTAAATTTAAAACTCTGAAAATGTGTTGGCAAAACACTGTAAAACAATGGCTGTAGTTTGCGGAGATGTTTTTCAACTGCTAGAGAAGCTAGATCAGCTCGAACCTTACATAGAGTGCATGAGGGTTCTGGAGTGGGTACACAATGTGCGAGATGGTGCCAATTAGCCATGTTACCTTTTACCCTGACCGCATGAGAGGTTCAGTCAATCACTTCCCACTGGCCAGTCCACTTGGGATCAGACCACTTTCTATTGTGGACCATTACCCTTACCCAGTCTCCAGCTTTCACAAGGTCAACTTTTTGGAACCTCCTCCTCTGCAGGTGCATTTCTTTCTGTGGCTTGAACCGGAGAAGACAAGGCTCGAGGCATGTGAGTCTGATTCCTTGCGCATTCCACAAAGCCTAATGATGCAGTACACAGCACTGAATTTGTGGGTTATGCCCAGATGCTGTTCCACTTCTGCCAGGTGTTTACTCATGAGGTGTGAACCATTGTCTGACCTGATCAACTGGGGCACCCCATACCATTTGGGGTTGCCACAAGGTTTGCGATACTTCCCTAAAGGTCCCTAAACCTGCTTACATGTTTAGGACTGTGTGCCTGTTTGATCAATGTCTGACACAACTACAGTCCTAACATTGTGAGCTCTCCTGAGCCCTTTGAGTGCACCTTTGCACTACTATACACTATGTTCATAAGCTCCTACTTCCTGTTGTTATAATCAGATTGTGTCAGCTTTACAGCTAGCATTTGTTTGGTATAGCCCCCAGCTGATTGGTATTGGTTTGTTATAGCCTTGTCCGCTGATTCGTCTCCTAGGGCTACTAGTGTTCCCTGTCTGATGTCATTTTCTTTATTATGGTTATTTTAGCTGGCAGAACTTTAAGTCCATCAGCATGTTTGGTTGTCATGAAACCTCTTCTACGTCACTGAGGCCCATTGATATGCATGGCGCCATGTGCATACGCTGAGTTAGTGTACATGTTTACCTGTTTTCCCTCTCGTTAGAGCGACTACTTCTGGCAATTGAGCTAATGCTGGCTGGGGAATCATTTGAGCCTCTAGCGTTGTTATTTTCCTTCCTTCTTGTTGCAGTACTGCATAGGAGGCAATGTTTACATTATCTCCCTTGTAGCAGCACCCATCACAATACAAAGTCAAGTCTGTGTCAGTCAGTAGGTTTCTGTCTACTCAAAATTTTAACTCAGCTGGAGAGGTCGGGGTGCAGTTGTGCGGAGGAAACTGACTGCAGTTGAGTCCTTTGGCCACGTTAACTGTCCCTGTCACATACAGTAGGGTGTGTGGTTTCTGAAGGGTACTGGACATTTTGATCTCTCTTGATAGAGAAAATGTGAAGGCTTGTGAGTTTAGATAGGCTAACACTCCATGGCAGGTGTTGATCTTCAGAGGATGACACATGACTGTGTGTGCCAATTTCTCAATGGTTCTGGCGAGTGCTGCCAAAAATCTTTCACATCCTGTTTGACGTCGTTCAATGTTGTCCAGCATTGTACTGTAGTACATCAATACATTCTTATCTCCCTCCTTTTTCTGAAACAAAACTCCATTTACCAACCCTTGTTTTAAAAACATCCAGGTCTTTGTCAGTCGGGGGTGCAGAGATGAGACGCTTAACTAAGAGCCTGTATGGTGGGCATAAATACGTCTTCTCTGCTTCTTTTAAGATAAGGTTACTGTGAGATTTCTGATTCCTGCTCTGAGGGGCCATGTGATGGAGGTGTATCTCGTCCTTCTTCACTTTGTAGCCACATTTGGGTGGCCAGGGTGGTGAGTAGGGTGTGTAGGGCAAGGGGCAGGCAGAAGAAAGCGTTGGCTACGTCGATGACCATGAAGATCTGTTGTGTGGGATCATGGGCATTCTAGTTAATAATTGTTTTATTCTAAACTAAGCTCTTTTTTCATATCACAAACATTTTCCAAGACTTACGTACATTTTAGAAGATATCCATGAAGAATGTTGTATTCTACTAGATGGGTCTACTTTGTCTAAGGATTATTATGAGCATCAAATTAATGAAGCTTGGTTAACCTATGCAAGGTGCAACCAATCACAACTTGTAGGCCTAGGCTATGGGCCTATATAGACCTTATCAGATGTACGTCATTTTTTGGAGGTGCTAATGCTCATATAAGGACATCTGCATCTAACGCTATAAGAAAGATTTCGAATATTTCGACCCTACGATGTTGTGTGATTTACTTGTGTGATGCAAACATACATACTTTGTCAAGGACACATATTTCCACTGGATAACACTGGTGTTGGTCAATTACGAGATCATTAAGTAGGTAATGGACAAACATTTAGCTACATGCAAGCAATCACTTGCTTTCTGTGCTAGTGTGCATAGAAAACACGGCACTTCAATCACTCAGGGCAAATTAAAACCGACGTTAAAGCCCCGGTGATATTTCCATACCAATTTATTTCTGTTACCAAGTCGGTATTAGTTTTACAACTTTGGCATTCGTATTCATTGATAACGAAATTAATTTGGCTAGGGCTGACGTGCATAATGCGTGCTGGTATTTGACTTTTAGTGTCATCATACAGTATACTGTGACTTGCAAACAAAGACCTCAACATATTTGGATTGTATGTCATTTATTTTCGGGGTAAATCAGAGACTTTAAGTTTGGCATTGAAGAAAATATATTGGCAATTGAAAAAACAAAATCAACATTGATTAAAAAAAAAATTTATTTTTTAAATTAAACATTGGCATTAAAACTATTGTTTTGAAACAGACTTTAACCTGACATTGAAAAATTCTGCATTGAAACAAACTATCGTAAAAATGAAACCATTGAAAAAATCTGAAATGAAAAAACAAGATTGTCAATAAAAAATAAATGAAGTTAATTTCAAAACAAGTGTTTCAATGCCAATGTTTTATTTGGGTTTTATATTTGGGCTTGTAATGCTGTTGGTTTTCTGTATTAATTGTGGGCTTGTGAATTATTTTTAAGCTGTAACTAAGCCAACTAAAACTGTGAGGATAAACCAGTTGTATATTATGTGGGTCTAGTTTTATGTGCAATTTGTTGTTGCAGTGTTTCCTTGCATCGTGATAGTTTATAAACACCAAATAAATAGCTGCTGCATGGATCAAATGTGTGATCTTTAAGTAACAGGACAAGCTCACTAACTATGAACCTCCCGCTATCCAGCAGACCAGAGCATGGCCGCCATGTTTAAGAAAGACTATTTCTTAAACATTGTGTGAAGCCCAGACATCTTAGCAACATTGCTCATTGTGGCTGAAAGAAACAGGAAGAGAAGCTTCCATATCCCTTCATCTGCTCACTTCACAAGGAGGACCAGGTCAAAGATATTATAATTCAAGAGCCCAACATGAACCGCCATGACACCACATGTATCCTCTATGGGACCACCTAGCTTGATGTCTTATTGATCCGTGTAGACACTACTTTGCTTATCAGACAGAAATATCTTATCTATTGTTACAATCTACAACCTTTTCAGGATATTTTTTCTCTTGTGCTTTAGAGAAGACAGGAAGTGAGAACATGCCACCCTCTGAAGAGAGACATGAGGAGGGGGGCATCTTAATGGTGAAAGGAGTAGATAACCCATCTGGGTTTGAACATTGGAAGGCAAAGAGTTTGAGAGAACAAGAGAGAGTCTGCTAAATGGAGGTGGACCTCCAGCTCGGGTCTATTAGAACCTGAGACCACATGCCACATAGGGAGGGGGCTGTGAAGAGGTGGTGCTAAGAGCGATGCGCCCTGACCTATCCAGCCTATGTTAGGCCTATCATCTCCAATCCTCAACAGGGGTAGCTAAAGACTTCCCCCTCTTTTCCCCCCACCCAGCGTCTGGCCAGGGCAGAACAGTGTAAAACGATTAGCCTGGACCACCCACACATGCACAAACACACCACACAACCATAATAGCTACCAGGAGGGGGCCCCAAAGCTGCACCTAGACACACATGCATATGAGATTGGCACAATTTATAATGTGTCATGACCAGCTGTTTGTGTATTAGACAACACATTTTCCTTTATGTGGGTTTAACACCAATCACAACAAACCATTGATGTCACATGACAATTGTGGAGCTGTTAAAATTCTACTTCTCTTTGCTAAATGCTTTGATAAACACCAAAAGGTCTACAGAATTAAGACCTAGTATCTCTGCAAATCTGGGATATGATTACAGTAAGTTAATAGATAAATAAATGTGAATTGACCTGATAAAAGAAAAATGCTTCTGCTGGTGTATTGCACTTTTGTGCGCAATACACTACTTTTGAATTCATTATTTAATTTTGCCCGTAACACGACATTAAATCACAGAAAATCATGTGATTACTCACGATTAAACAATTAAATCGTTGCTTTTATATATATATATATATATATATATAATGTGTCTGTGTATTGGAATTAGGGGTTTAGCTTTGGCAGTGGGGTAATTATAGAACTAAATGATGGTATAGTAACTACACACACACACCACAAGGTACCATGCTTATCTGATCAGCATTAATACTTTAGCCATTCAGTCATAATGGAGTTTTATACAGTGTCCTCTCCAGCACATAAAAAATAATATTTGTCTTTCCAACAAAGTCCTCCTGTTGCAGTTCAGTCAGAGCTGTAAAACACTGTTGTTTAACACACACACTAAAAGCATGCATCGGAATGCATGCTTTTAGTGTGTGTGTTAAACTCAAGAGAAGTGGCAAGGGTCAAGGCTACTTAAGATTACTAGAAAGATAGCAAGAAACATATTTTGTTTTTATAATTTGATGCCTCGACTTTGAGGCCACAAGGAGAGGAGAGGACATCCTTTATGTGTTTTCCTAATCCACAGAGAAGGTTCTAGATTATTTTATGATCATTGTGGGCTGTCTCTCTTGAGAGTGCCAGGAGATCAGAGAAAGTACCATTGAGATGGCTGTGAATGCAAGCTCCCTTGGTACAGCAAGGTTGACCTGCTCCCAGCTGGACAGCCACTCATATTAACCCCAGAGAGAGGCCTCAGATAACACATAATCACCATTTACAACCACACAGCACTGAGCTGAATGAATCCTCATCGCTCAGTGTGTCCCACCCTTCGGTGTCAATACAGTCTTACAACAGTTGTTAAAGATCACTGAATGTGTGTTTTCATTCCGCAATAGCTTATTTTTTATTATTTTTTATTAGGCAGTGTGCTGTAATGGTGATGCAGTTTTGTTCAAAAACCCTTCAGTTTGAAAAACTGAAGTTTGCAAAAAAAAGTACATTTGTTTTTCAACATGTCTGATGAGTGGTTGTGTGTGATGGGGAGTCATTAGCTAGTGTCTGGCTAACAATACCCTTTTAGCTAATCAATGGGTTTCACATAAATAATCTCGTTAAACTGGAGGAGGCCAGAGTGGATGAATGGAGAGCTGTCTAGAGAAACACTGAACAGTGTTATGAGATTCAGACAGAGGTCTGTCTTTCTGTGATTAGATAGTTCATTATAAAAACCTGTCACCGAGGCAATGCAGTGAGAAACAGTCAATATTTAAAGAGATACTGTAGTTCAAATGCATTAAGTCTTATGTAAGCCTACATAGTCTGCTATTTGCAACGCACTCAACATAACGCAAGCCCCCAGATTAATGGATGGATGAAAAACACTCACCAATTTCAATAACCTATTAAGTTATTATTACAATAACCTATTAAGTTAAACACGAATATGCTATATGGAAATTAGTCACCTGAAAATGTATTAGGCTCTTGATATTCACATGAAGCCATTGATTTCACATGATTGGAGATACAGATATGAATCTCTAAAAAAACTAGATGAGGTTGTGGAAGAGAATCTGCTAACCACCATTTGCCTCATGCAGCCTTGATTAGCTGGTGAATGAAAACACACCAGCCTGATACATTTAGAAACGCCTGAAAATTAGAATTTGAGACTGTGTGCTACATTTACATTTAAACATTTCTTTACTTACAGTTTATGACCACAATGCTTTTTCCTTTGAGCATAAGATCTACAGGCAAGATAGCTCAGGAAAGTTTGTTAGGAAAATATTATTTTAGTATTGATACAGGTATATTATTCACTATAGCATTACACATAACATTTTGTTACAGCTGTGATAACTGTCATTATGGGGTTAAGTGTATAATAAGATAATATTATGCTGTGTGTTTCGTTGTCTCTTCAGAAAACATTAGTTCTCAGGCCATTTCCTATTAAACATTAACTATTGTTCCTAGCTCTTTGCTTTTACTGCCTGGTTTAAAATTCCTTCTCTCATGTTCTCACTTCTCTTCCCCTTCCACTCTGTATTCAACATATTTTGTAGTACACCTGGTTGTGCGGTAAGGTGGTTTACACGGTACATCTTATCAGATTATCACATGGTGAATTCAGAAACAGCAGCAGCAATCTACTACTAATGTCCAGGCCAGATCATCTTTTGCAAACTTTTTTTCGCAACCTAGAAATCAAGAATGTTTTGGTTTTCAAACAGAAGAGGTCCTGATTGAGTTTGGTTTCTGAATCATTTTATAGACTTTGCTATAGATCCATCAATCCATCCATCCTCAACCGCTTATATTGAGTCGGGTTACGGGGGCAACAGCTCCAGCAGGGGACCCCAAACTTCCCTTTCCCAAGCCACATTAGCTAGCTCTGACTGGGGGATCTCGAGGCGTTCCCAGGCCAGTGTGGAGATATAATCTCTCCACCTTGTCCTGGGTCTTCTCCGAGGCCTCCTCCCAGCTGGACGTGCCTGGAACAACTCCCTAGGGAGGCACCCAGGGGGCATCCTTACCAGACCACCTCAACTGGCCCAAACCTCCTCAACTGGCTCTTTTCGACGTGAAGGTGCAGCGGCTCTACTCCGAATTCCTCTCGGATAGCCGAGCTTCTCACCCTATCTCTAAGGGAGATGCCAGCCACCCTCCTGAGGAAACCCATTTCGGCCGCTTGTACCCGGGATCTTGTTCTTTCGGTCATGAACCAGCCATCATGACCATAGGTCGGTAGGAACAAAAATGGCCTGGTATATTGAGAGCTTTGCCTTCCAGCTCAGCTCTCTTTTTGTTACAATGGTGCGGTAAAGCAATTGCAATACCGCTCCTGCTGCTCCGATTCTCCGAGCAATCTCCCGCTCCAATGTACCCTCACTCGCGAACAAAAACCCTGAGGTACTTGAACTCCTTCACTTAGGGTAAGGACTCATTCCCTACCTGGAGTAGGCACTCCATAGGTTTCCTGCTGAGAACCATGGCCTCAGGTGCTAATCCTCAACCCAGCCGCTTCACACTCGGATGTGAACCGATCCAGTGAGTGCTGACGGTCACGGACCAATGATGCCATCAGGACCACATCATCTGCAAAAAGCAGCGAAGAGATCTGGCGTTGGCCAGCTTCTTCTTCATGGAGAAGAAGTACGGTGGCAAGGGTGCATCAAATTTGAATGGGAAATTTAAATTTCAAAATATCAATTTGGCTTGCATTGCATTTTTTTCCAATTAACATAAAAATGACTTTTGCAGAGTTTTGAGGAATTCAGTTGAGATTTAGGGGTGCCACCTAACACATGAACTTTGGCAAAATTTCGAAAAATGTGCAATTTTTAGCCTCCGATCATGCATCAATTACCATGGAATAAATGATGTCACCATTATACTGCATATCCGGTATCCGATGCCTCTGGTCCCCTCCGCCATCAAGCAGCTACCAGGGGATGTGTAACTTCACCTGCCTGGACCTCTGAAGCACGTACCATCAGGTCCACATCAGGAAGGGCGATGAGTGGCAGACGGAGTTCAGCACCATGTCGGAGCACTATGAATACCTCATCATGCCATTTGGGTACACCGCTCAAGCTCCATCCCTGTGCCTAGTTCTTTAAGAAGCTGTCGGCCACAGAAAGGAACTACAGTGTGGGGGACGGTGAGCTCCTGGCAGAGAAGTTGCCATTGGAGGACTCTGGGTGGGTCTGCTAACGCTGCTGCTCTGCCACCTCCGTCGGAGGAGGCACCTCTGTTGGAGGTGGCTGGGGGGCCAGCGTACGCTGTTGTACATTTTCTGTACTCCCGGCGGTGAAGGGGGCTGATTGAATACCTGGTGGACTGGGTGGGTTATGGCCCTGGGTAGCACAGCTGGGTGTTCACAGCGGTGGTGTGGAATCCTACGAGATATTGGAGTCTTCAGTCCAGGGGTAGTGTTCTGATTGACAAGTCAGTGGGCAACATGCAGCAAATCAGCCTCTCATACAGTAGGTCCGTTCTGCGCTTGGCGCCTTCTCCTGGTGCAACAAGGTAGTGCGTTGGGTCAGTATGATCTGGAGGACACCGGGAGGGTTAATAACAAAAAAAAAACAAACACGCTAACAGGGAGGGGCCAACGGCAAAGCAAAGCAAGTGGCTGGTCCTGGAGCAGCGTGCCAAGCCCATGAGCTGGAAAACAGGGACATACTGAAATAGGAAGAGGGAAGAGTGGTAGGACCATTACATTTCACAGTTTTGACAAAAATAGACGTTATGCTACGCTTTAACGGTCAAATGATACAACACCGCAATGGATGGACTTCCACAGTAACTCAGTGAACTGAACTCTTTGGTCCTCATCCTTATTATCAATATAGTAATTGATTTGTTATTGAAGTCATTACGAGGGTTAAATGCTCCTTACAGGATGTATATAGTATGATATATACACTATTTACACTGTACATACATTTTTACAATCAAACAC
Source organism: Aphredoderus sayanus (assembly GCA_027564795.1). Lineage (NCBI taxonomy): Eukaryota > Metazoa > Chordata > Actinopteri > Percopsiformes > Aphredoderidae > Aphredoderus > Aphredoderus sayanus. The sequence goes on from JAODUG010071763.1 coordinate 11,095, forward strand.
CTTCAAAAAAGTGACTGCACAAAACTTTCAGCATATAACTTTCAGCATATAAACATCATTATTTTACATATTTGTATTTTATTTTATCATAAAAATACTGCTATTATACAGATATTTCCTAAACTATTACGATCAAACACCTTCAGAGTAGTGACGCCACCTAAAGTTTAACAGAAAAAAAGTTTTACTGATATTTCTTAAATTATTACAATGAAACACATAAAGTGACTGCACAAACATTTTACCATAGAAACATATATATTTTACAGATTTCTTCAAAATAGTTACAAACACTTTAAGTAGTGTTGTACATTTAGTTTTGCAGATAAATACTGCTATTTTATAGATATTTCCTAAACTATTACTATCAAACAACCTCAAATTAGTGATGTACCTAAAGTTTAGCACAAATATTTCCTAAATTATTGAGATAAAATACTTTCAAAGTAGTGACATCACCTAATGTTTATCAGATAAATTCTGCTATTGTACTGAACTGACTGCATGAAAATTAATCTTAAAAATACTGTTAATTTAGATTTTTCTAAGCTTTTAGTATTTCCTAAATTCTGACAATGTGAACACAGTGCTGTAGTTTTTAAGGGTGCTTTTATAAAATATTTCAACATGCACCATAATGCATTAACATTACAGAAAAATGTGAAATCATTAGTTGTGACTAGTAAATAACCATGCGAGTTTCATCAGGAGTAGCAGAAACGTCAGTTAATGTAAATTAATTATTCTGAACATAATTTTACGGCAAGCACATGGCTAACAAGTGCGCGGTAGGCTATAGGCTAAATGAACACAAAACAAACTCACCTCCGTGAAGTTGGCACCCTATATGACAACAATGTCACTACAAGTATTTTGGATAATTTGTGTACGCAAAAGAAAAAATTGTGCACAAACCATTTTAGAAACATAAAAAGTTTAAATGTAGGCTGAGAAATTAGGCCCATTCCAGTAAAAGACAAATGGGACAAAATCTATTTACATAAAATAAACCTCAGTAAAGCTTATAATATAGAAGCAACACAGTTGTTTTGTATGCACAAACATGCACAGATGATGCGAATTGCAATAAGTTAATTATGATTTTAACATTATTGTGGTGCTGAGAACATCACACATTTTTTATTTTGCGTGCACAAACGATGCACAAACTTATGTGGTGCCAACTTCACGGAGGTTACAAACTTGAGTAGAGTCGAATTTGTACGTCTGTGTTTATGTAGGGCTGCAGTACCGGTTATCAAAAGCAATATTTCTGGTAATTACATTAAGTAAATACAAGTAACACAAATGTTATTTCTGTTCAAATGCAAGATAGTCCACCTTTATTCTGAGAAGTAATATTGCTGTCAAAACTGATCTGCGCCCGTGGGTCTATTTATATAATGTTGCATTGTCTAGTCGACAACTTAGCAATTTAAGTCCTTACTGGACCTGGATTTATGGTCATTAGTCCTGCTTGGTTTCATAAAATGTTTGTTTGGCAACCTGTGTCTGATCTCTTTCCGAATCTCCCACGTTATAGGTGTTTGTTGCTATTGTGCGTGCGGCCCGGCACTTTATCCGAGTAAATTAAACATGTACACTGCTGGTTGTTTTGTTTTACATGGAAGCCCATCATTATTTGGGGAAATGTAATTTTATCCTATAAAATATTAACATTGTGCATAGGGGTAATTATTTTTAGACATTTTGACCAGAGAGGTTAACATTTGTTGAATTATTATGGTCCCACACCAGATACTGACTGGTACTTTTGATTTTTAGCCTCCCTTCATTCAGGGACACATTATTCTATTTCTGTTAGTCACATGTCAGTGAAACATTTTTAGTTTATGTCTTATGGTGACTCTTGACTCTTTTAGTGTTCATACAAATATTTACACACACACATTAAGTTTACTGAAAGTAAAAACTGTTGAAAGTCAGAGGACGTTTCTTTTTTTTGCTGAGTATATTTATACTTATTCTTAGTTCACACTGTATTTCAAATGGTAAAATGTACACATAAATATAAAATAATAAAATTTACTACAAATAAAACTTTATAGAAAACCTTAATATAACAATATACAAATTTAATTACATAAATATATTGTTATTTTACATACATTTGTATGTAATGCAAATAAACAGAAAAATACTGTAGAAATATTAGAGTAATTTGACAGTATAAAAATAAGTAAATTATTGGTATACAGTGATCCCTCGCCACTTCGCGGTTCACTTATCGTGGATTCGCTATTTCGCGGATTTTCATAATGCATTTTTTTTTTTTGGTGCATTGTGCTCTGCATTCTGATTCGCTAAA
>JAODUG010071774.1:0-5000 GCA_027564795.1 Aphredoderus sayanus
AGATAGAAGGTGCTAAACCTAATTCTACAGCTTACACACACACATGATGTGCACTGCTGGCACAACAAGGTGTGAGTAATAAATAAATAAATAAATAACTACACACAACAATGCCAATTAAAAAACACACAAAGTCATACACAAGATGGGCCACCGGGTGGCCAAATAAGATATTTTTAAGGACATCACAAGGGAATTATTTTTGTTTTCTGTATTAACTGGTTTGTTCTGGTCTGCTGTTTGCATTAAAGGTTGGGTTAGATATTTTACAGCATAATGTCCATTACACTAAACTTCAGCAAATATCTCCTCATGCTCTACTAGTTCTGTGTGATCTGAAAATAAATCAGGTGTTCCTGGAAAATAGTGTCCAATTTCCGGGGGTGGCGCACCATATGGCATTGAAGGGAGGTATTTTTGCTTTGAGTTCAATATCTGCAATCATTTTCCATTACTCCATGTTTAACTGAATGTATTGTGCTTTGAAAGGCTCCTTGTTATATTTTTGAATATAACAAGGAGAGAGCATTTTAATGCATTTCTATCGGAGGAAAAATTTAATGGTTCCAGTCCCTCCTGTGTCCTCGGGTTTCAAACACACTAACGTGTTATGCCAGCAAATGGAGTCACCTGATTGTGTCTGATTGTGCAGTTTTCTTTAGTGTCAGTGCTGTGTGTATTTATCTCTTTATTTCTTTATGTATTTGTTTGTTTCGTGCAGTTTAACCTTTCTGTTATCCTCTGGTTTCAAATACACACCTTGGTGTGTCAGTAGAGCACGTCATATGTCTTGGATTGGTGCCTTCTATCTGCCACAAAGAGCTAATGATTTGGGTCACTGATAGAAGGCGCCAATTGTAATTCTACAGACAACAGGAGGGTTAAAAGGCTCGGAAAAAACAAGCAAATACATAAAGAAAGAAATACACACAGCACTGACACTAAAGATCATAATCAGGTGTTTGAAAACAAAATGCGTGCATTTGAAACCCGAGGAGAACCGGAGGGTTAAGTGGGCATGCTGCCTTACGTCTGCAACAGCATTATGCTGAAGAGGCTGACATACTCTATAATATACACCTGATGGTTGTTACACACAGAGAACATAGCTCTGTGAACACAACCATCGGGGAGCCGTCCCATTGAAACTGTTTTGAAAGGGCAGCCGCTTTCGAAACATACTTGGTGTAACAGCAGTCACTCCGACCGGGACGCGAACCCAGGTCTCCCGCTTAGAGAGCAGACGCTCCTACAACACACGCTAAAGCCCAATGGGCCCTAGCATGCATCGCCTGAGCATCCTATGAGGTGTCGGAGAGTGAGGTTTAACACCGCACAGCTACCAGCTGGCCACTGTTACACTCACCCCCCTAAACCTCGCTCTCATCCGGGTCACGGCACCATTGTAACCGCGGTCGCTCCAACCGGGACGCAAACCCGGGTCTCCCGCTTAGAGAGCAGACGCTCCTACAAGACACGCTAAAACCCAATGGGCCCAAGCATGCATCGCCAGAGCGTCCTATGAGGTGTCAGAGAGTGAGGTTTAACACCGCACAGTTACCAGCTGGCCACCGTTACATTGGCAGGTGATTGGATGAACCATCTGTCTATCTGTATAGGAACCGCCTCTAACCCACCCTAACCCCAAAACAATGTGCTGCAGAAATACCATTGTGGCCTCAAATTGATCCTAGTTACTTGGGAATGAATGTAATATACTCTAAATACCCATTAACGAGAGAGATGGGTATAGAGAAATAATAATGGTGAAATCCGCAGACATCCCCATTAACATGCATGGAATGGGTTCTAGTTTGCATGTGAAAAATCCCCCCCAACCCTTTCCCAAAAGGTTGAACTCCTAAGGTTGAAATCTTTCTGCTCTCTCCATTCTCTCTGGTCAAATGGTGTAGTGTATTAAAAGGCCTATATTCAATATTTGACAGGACATCCAGGTGCATAAACATATACAGTAGTTGTCACTAGCAAATGTTACTTTGCTAAAAAATAGCCGATCACAATTGCTGAGACCTTAAAGGTAGAGTCAGCGATTGGAAGATAGCTAATACACATTTTGTAAAATTCAGCCAATATCTACTCCCAGTGCCTCTAGCTGCCAGTTCTGTGTTCGCAATGAAAAAAAAGTTCTCGGACTTCTACACAGCTTCTGTAAATGGGTACACAAACAAAGTGGTGCGACGGGGTGGAGCTTCTGAGGGAGCACCGTGCAGCATTTTAGGAAAAGGTGTTTTTGCTTGATTGTTTAATTTGGGTTCGAATGTAATAAGTGTTATCAAGTATGACTTACTATACCTTTAAGAGCAGTAATAACTCTGGTGCACTGATTCACACCATATACTAAGGTCATACCAGATAGACTGTTGCTGCAGTCAACAGGATGTGATGACATGCCTAAGGGAAGTCATTATAGGAGGGAGGACTAGATCAAAGGATACAGGGGGTCAGGAAGAAGATTGTATGTGTGTGTGTGTGTTTGTGTATGTGTGCTGGAATGAGCTAGCTAGCCTGTGTAATGTTACACCCAGTTTTAAGATGATGGCTTGCAACAGCTGCTGCTGCCATGGAAACGGTTTGGCGGTTTTCCACTTCCATCCTGGCAACACACCCAGAGGAGTGTGTCAGGGTGCGTTGGAGGTTGCCACTGTTTTTCTTTAGCAGTGACTTTCAAATTTTTCATCGCTCACTACCAGTAATTTTAAAAGGTTGTCAATCATGGTGACTGACGTGCTTGTTGACAGCAGAGGATTCTCTCTTTGATGGTGGTGAATAATTTGCAAATTTGTCAGCGTTGAATAAAATGTGTATACATTTTTCTTTTGCCGTTAATGGCTGTTTCTAAATTTGTTTATGTGCTTACGCATTTGAGAACTACGCTGTAGAGGACACATGATATGAAGCCATATGCCTAATCATTATTTCCTGAAGGGGTAGTCATGTTGCATGTTCTCTTCCCAGACACCTGCTACTTGACTTCCCGTTTATAAACAGAAGCAGAAATATTCTCTCTCCAATCTCGAATATCAAATAGGCCTATACCTAACCAGTTATTCAAGCAAAGTAATCCAGATATATAACTGTGAAATCAAAATGAATGGTTGTAAGATGTGCTTCATTTTGGCATCCTATACGTATTCCTTATTATTTTAATTGGAGAACCCTCCTTAGTAAGTTTTCTTCAAATTAACCTTGTACAAATTTGTAATGTTTGTAATCCTAATGTTTGTAATCCTAGTTTAGTAAAAAGTCTTCAGACTTCGGACTTTTTCATACTTCAGACACGTTTCTGCAGGAGGCTGTTGCTAGGCGACAGCAGTTTGACTGCGGCACTGATGATGACATGGCGTCCCTGCTGCCCCCTGCTGGTATGGAGGTCTTCAAACGCTTCTCTCCTGCCTCTCTGGAGGAGATCCAGCGACGGTATGAAGAGGAGGAAAAGGAGAGACAGAACAGAAAAGATAAGAACATAGAGGTATAACACTGCCCTCAGACATTGAATTAAAGTTGGAGTAATTGTAGTAATTGTAAGCGAAAACACTGTCAAATTCAACGAATATCTACTCACAGTCGGTTAGCTAGCTGCCTATAATGTGTGTGGGCTGAAAAATAAATCACAGCCCTGGCTCTGCAAATGGGAATTAAAAACTGGCAATGCATGTTCAATGTGGGGGGTGGAGCTTCTGAGGGTGTGCCTTATGGTATTGAAGGAAGATGTGTTTTTGTTTTGATCGAGTTAAGACATCAATCAGACAGCAATCTTTTGATGACTCCACCTTTAATGCTTGTCAGTACATAGATGCTGTCCCCTCTTTTTACTCCATAACCATGGAGTTATAAAACCAAAATGACTGTATGTGAATAAGGTATTGTAAAAATAAAAGTTGATGAAAAAAAAGAAATTATAATTAAATTCTGCAAATAATAAAAACCACTAAGCACCACACTGTACATGGTGGAAAGTCAGGTCAGGGCTAATCTGTCTTCTAAACTAGAACCCATATTTGCTGTCAGATAACAGAGGAGGACCTCCCACAGCCAGCGAATGACCTGGAAGCTGGTAAGCCCCTCCCCTTCATTTTTGGGGAGCCGCCTCCTGAGATGCTCAATGTGCCATTGGAAGACCTGGACCCTTACTACCAATCACACAAGGTCTATTTATGCCCCTGTCTTTTTTCTTATCAACCTGCCTGCCTGTATTTATGTCTTCTTTATCTCTTTTTTTATTCAAAGTTTGATTCCATTATATTTTTGTACTACTGTCTGATTGACTGTTTCCCTGTAGACCTTCATAGTGCTCAGTAAAGGAAAGACAATCTACAGGTTTAATGCTGAACCAGCCTGCTATCTGTTGAGTCCATTCAGCCTAGTGAGGCAAATATCCATCAAGATACTAATCCATTCATATCCTTTACAATTTCTTATTTATCTAGAATATCTCCACTGGAATATTTAGCAAATGATTTTACCCAAACCAACTTCTCTCCTCACATCTGTAATGAAATCCAAGTACCGAGGAGCCGGTATGGGTTAAACATCTTGTTCAAGGACACCTGAAACACTAGCTTATCCTTCCAACACCCCCCCACCCCTCCAATACACACACACTATCCTCTTTCTTCTCCCAGCACAAAGCACACATTGTTCTGTGGAGATGCTTGTTTATCTTCCCACTACATGTTCTTATAGGATTTAGGGCAAAATAAACATGTATTGTCAAGTGAATGTAGACTTTTAACTTTTCCTTATCAAAATAACATTATTCAGTATGTTCATCATGGTGACCATTTTGAGCAACTGTGTCTTTATGACCATGAGTGACCCTCCAGCATGGAGCAAGACAGTGGAGTAAGTTATCACACACACACACACACACACACACACACACACACACACACACACACACACACACACACACACACACAGACACACAGATGGATGAATATTATCATGACTCTTGGTTGCATTAGAGGGTCCATGCCCCA
>JAODUG010071774.1:10000-13423 GCA_027564795.1 Aphredoderus sayanus
GTGTTCAAGCTAGCTAAGTCATGGCCAACTCTCAACATGCTGATCAAAATCATCGGGAACTCGATTGGTGCCCTGGGGAACCTCACATTAGTTTTGGCCATCATAGTGTTTATTTTCGCTGTGGTGGGCATGCAGCTGTTTGGGAAGTCCTACAAAGAATGTGTGTGTAAGATCTCTGAGGACTGTATGCTCCCACGCTGGCACATGACAGACTTCTTCCACTCCTTCCTCATCATCTTCAGAGTGCTGTGTGGCGAGTGGATCGAAACCATGTGGGACTGCATGGAGGTTGCGGGTGTATCCATGTGTTTAATTGTCTTTATGATGGTTATGGTGATAGGAAACCTTGTGGTGAGTGTCTAGCTCTACTCATTGATATTTATGGGCTCATTTCATGCCATAACTTTATTGGCTATATGAGGTTTATATATAGGAATTTTGGCTAAATAATATATAGAAGATTTACAACTGCACCACTAATGTAATTGAAATCCAAATAAGACTAATAAGATAAAAAAAAAAACTGTCTGCTGGGAGGGTCATGTATGTTAAAGGTTGAGTCAAGGATTCATGAGAAAGACTGTTGATGATGATACTGCCGTGTGATACCATCCTGATCTCGCAAACTACTGATTGACTTCCATGCGAGTATCAGTCTGGAACCCCTTAATTCAAAAGCATTTGTCATAAAGACGCCGCTAATACAATCAAACTTCCTTACATACGATTGGACTTCCTACCTTTATCTCGCCCAATGTTTTTAAAATCACCTTGAAGGCCGGTGGAATTGGAAACATATGACTTACCCTATTGTCATCATCTTGGGAAAAACTGCGTGGCCCGATTGTGCTCTACATGGTCGACAAATGCTTTTGCATTGGGGGGTTCCAGACTAATACCAAAATGAAATTGGAGATTGCGAGCTCAGCAGGGTCTTATAAGGCTACTTGCTGTTAACCTGTATCTTAAAATTAGTCACTGAATGTATAAGTGAATAATCATATAACAGCAATCTACATTTGACAGGTTTTGAACTTGTTTTTAGCCCTACTTTTGAGTTCGTTCAGTGGAGATAACCTCTCTGCTACTGAAGATGAATCTGAGAACAACCTCCAGATTGCTATTAGCAGGATCAGCAGATTCCTAAATTGGAGCAAGGCCTGGATACTACACCGGATCCACAGCATTCTGGGGAAGAACAGTGGTGAACCAGGCCAGACCCAGACTGGTATTTACACATATTTGCATATCTGTTTATACAAAATAGTTGATTTTGTACAGTAGATGTTGTCTACACTGTATTGGGATAAACCTAGCCTTAACCTTGCAGCCAACATTGGACATTGGACATTTTTGCTGAACTGTTTTGCACTGCCCTTTACATTTTGTGAATGTTCCTTAAATCACAATAGCCCTTCCATTTCTAGGGTGGTGTAACAGATTCAAAATTTACTTTGTGAATAAGGTCTGGACATGCTCCATTGGTGATTATTTTCAGCTGGTAGGTCCAACATCCAGAGTGGCTGACCAAATGCTGTTTACAAAGACAGTCAAGTAATAAAAAAAACATTATGGGAATAAAGTTTCCCTTCACCATTGTAGGAGTGCTTTCACACTAAGCTAGTTTGGAGTAGTTGAATTGGAATGTGGTGTTTCCCACCCAAGATTGTTTTTTTTTTTGGGTTGCCAGCCCTCTCTCTGCACAGTGAGCAGTGAGCTGGGGAGGACATTTTGGGTGCACCTTCAAGGTTAAGCATTATACGGTATTTTGTTCTACTCATGTTTATCTACTCCTACCTGCGTCTGCAGATGAGGACGAGGAGAGGACAGAAGGAGAGGGGATTGAGGAGGATTGGAGGAGGACAGAGGAGGAAATAAAAGAGGAGAAGAAAGAGTACATGTCTTTGACCTGCCTGACCCCAGACCAGCCAGTGGTCAACACCCTCCACAGTAACTACAGCAGCAGCATCCTGGCTCTACGGGTTCCCATAGCGACAGGAGAATCAGATGAAGAAGACGAAGAAGATGCTAATGAGGAAGATGAGGGAGGGGGCTCTCAAAATGAAGGAACAAAACATCCAGAGGTCAATTTGACTATTCTATTCTATTATATATGATAAACTATAAACTTTTATTATTTTAAACTATTATTATGTCTATATTCTATATATGTTAATATTGCGATTTGGTGATCATTAACAGTCCTCTATAGATTTGTATTAATAGTTTTTCTCTATTATTATTGTTTACAGTATAGTATTGTTGCCCAGTGTTTATATATTAATATGGATTATTGGCCAGCGTATCAATATCAGTATTGATTACTGCTCAGTGTGATGACCAGTCTTCAGTGTGTAGCACGGTGGAAAGGCTTCCCGAGGCCGAGGACGAAGATGAAGATGAAGAGCATGATGGCAGCACCCCTGAAGACTGCTGTAGTGTTGGTTAGAACACACACACACACACACACACACACACACACACACACACACACACACACACACGCACACACACATGTGCTCCTAAACATGACCATGTTGTATTGAAATGAACATGGTGATGGATCTGGGTGTTCCAGAGTGTTACAGGCGATGCCCATGTCTTGATGTGGACACCTCCCAGGGCCGAGGGAAGCTCTGGGTCATCTTCAGAAGAACGTGCTTTGCCATCGTGGAGCACAACTACTTTGAGACCTTCATCATCTTCATGATCTTGATGAGTAGTGGAGCTCTGGTAAACCCTGATGGTGCTGCTGGCCCTGTGGAACATGTGGCTATAACTACTAACCTTATGTATGGACAACTAACATGGGTGCCAGTGGCGGTTTGGGTGGATTACTAACATAAGCACACATGACCTTAACAGGTGAATAACTAGAGCATGTTCTTAAGAGCTACCACAGCAGCTGAATAGCCTGTCCTACAGTATATAGCATACATTTCTATTTTTGGTATTCATTAACCCTCGTGATGCCCTTACAATATTGTCTTGAACCACCAGATGGTGCCATCTGATTGTGTATGGTTCTTTTTATTGTTATTGCTGCGTGTATTTATTTCTGTATTCATTATTTCTTTATGTATTTGTGTTGTTTTTTCTGCATTTTAACCCTCCTATTGTCCTCCAAAATTTGGGTCATTTTGACCTGGAGGACATCATGAGGGTTAACCCTTGTGATGTCCTCCAGGTCAAAATGACCCAAATCACTAGCTTTTTGTGGCAGATAGAAGGCGCTAAATTTAATTCTACATCTTACACAAACATATGATGTGCACTGCTGGCACAACAAGGTGTGAGTTTGAAATGTGAGGACAACAGGAGGGTTAAAAGGGACATAAAACAACATAAATACATAAAGAAATAATTAATAAAGAAATAAATACACTCAGCAATGACAATTGAAATACACACAAATCATACACA
>JAODUG010071794.1:0-13421 GCA_027564795.1 Aphredoderus sayanus
CCAGAAATAATCGGGAATCAAGGTTAGACAGTTTCTTGTCCATTGAAACTAGGATTTCACTGAAATCACCGCTCTGTCTGGAGACTGCTCCAGGTGAGTCTTCTGTGCGATTTCTCTCCACTCGACCACTCGATGAAAACACTGGTCAATGTAAACTTCAAGGTCCTCCAAGCATTTGTCTTTGAGGTCCTCCAGAGCGATTTAGATTAGTTTGATATGTTATAAATTAAATTGGCAGAAGTTTGTTTAAATAAATGTTTGTTTAGCTGCACGCCACCCTGCCGCCATCTTTTGAATACAGAAATCCCGTTGCAATTTAGCATTTATCTCAATGGTAAATGACTTTAAGCTGAATAAACAAATTCATGATTTCTCATTAGATCTTTAAAACTGTTTGAATTGTAAAGGTAAGATGTTCATTCTGAAGAAAGATGCCCCATGCTTCTGTCTTCGGGCTGAAGCTCACAGTAAGTAAATTACCTGACCCCATTCCTCAATGGGATTCGACAATTTAATTTGATGTCTGATCCATTTACCTTCCTCAAATGAATGTGTTAAATCAGTGCTCAGTATAAATTAAATGTTTTTATGATAATAGGCTATATCCCTCATGCTGTCCTCTGGGTCAAACTGACCCAACACACTATATTCTGGTGCCAGCAGAAGGCGGCAATTGTAATTATAAAGCTTGCACAGACATTATGTCTATGCAAGCCATCAAAACATAAGCAGGTGGCGCCATCTGCTGCCGGAAGAAGGTAGTGTGTTTGAAACCCGAGGACAACAGGATGGTTAACCCTCCTGCAGTCTTAAGGTTTTCAGCAGACTACCAGCAGAGGGAGCCAATCGCGTAATGTCATATGTCCGTGTTGTGGTTGGCACCTGCTACTGGCGAGTGCACTGGGTCATTTTGATCCATAGGCCAGCCGGAGGGTTAAACCAATATCTGCATATGAATGAGGAATCTGTAGGTACAAACATTTGGTAGTGATTGCCAGTTGCAAGGACATTGGTTGCTCCATTGTTCGCAATGCATTTTGTATACGACGGGGATTATATACATATCACTGCTGACTGGGTAACACCTCAGACACACTAACCAAACGAGAGAAAATTTAAGATACCTGGAAGCCCGTTGCACACAGGGAACATGTATGGGAACACGACATTCAACCAGGAAACCGTAGATTGAATGTGTCACTGGTAAACTATCCGTGTGGAGAATATGGAAACTCGAAATCTTGAAATGCAATCTTGGAAATAAACGGCTATAGACTTAACGACATTTTAGCTTGTTATTAGCTTTTTTATACAAATATACACATATCTGCATTCATATGCAGATATTTGTTTATAAAGATTAGCCAAACTCATCACAAATTCCATTCTCACATCTCAAATACTAATGGGACTGTAAATAACCTGCGAATTTAAGTTGAAATATTGGCCCGGATATCCTTTAGCTACACTGGACCTCCAGAAATGTTGACCCTTTTTCCCCAAAGTTTGGGGAGTAGCTGACTAGACTGTGTAGACAGCATTGTGTTAACAAAATGTGTTGTTTTCCATTATATTTTAAAACATTCACTGAATCTTACAAGATGAAGACGTTTCAGGGAAGCAATGTTAATACTTCATTGTATGTCCATCACAAATGACCAAACCAATTCTATTAATCCATCACACAAGCCAGGAAGGGTGACAAGGGTGTTTTGTCATCCGTGTGAACATAATGTTCAAACAAAGTTTGACTTTGAAATGGAGCCAAAAAAAATCTGTTAGCGATAAATGAAAAGCTAGAAAATTGTATCAATTAAATTAGAAGCCACTGTCAATGCCAAATAATCATGGAATTTTGGTCCATACAGTACATGAATGGTACTCTAGAAACCTCAAAATGTACTTTCTAGACTAGAGTAATTGTAGTTATCAGTACATTAATATTTATATTACACATAATGCACTAGTTTTAAACCTTCAGTTTTTAAACGCTTGTGTGTACACAGTTGGTATTTTTACAATCTTAAAGAGCTCATCACATGGCAGAATTGATTGCTTGGATCTGCTTTGCTCTGTCTGAATATAAACCAAACCTTTTATCTAAAGTTGCCTGTAGCAACCACTTTCCATCATTCCCTTATTGATCCTGCAGCTATACAGTAGCACTGGCTGCAATGAACACTCCTTCATTCATTATTTACATTGGCAGCCAGTCCATCTGGTAAAACATTCAGCAATTGTATGTCATCTTACCGGTAAACAATACTTATAATGCATGGGTCTGTTTGCTATTTCAAAATGTATATACAGTAATACTTTTTTATATCTTTATTTAAAATAGATATGCAAAATATTATAAATAATAAGGAAATAGAACAACAACAATAAACAACTACAGTCCACACTGTAGATAACATTACATTTAATATTTCTGATAGTTGAAATAATGTTAGGCTATTGTGAAAAATTCTAAAAAGCCATTGTAATCTGGAATGGAGAGCAGAGATCTTATTGAGGCCAATATTGCGGACTCTTCAGGAAAAGGTCACGTTCTCATCTCCATAATGAGTGAGGAGAAAGCCCATGCTGAATGGATCAATGGCTAGCTCTTTCTCATACCATTGGCGATGCATTGATTTCTGCAACTGGAAAACACCAATGTTGTCTAGGTCTGCAGTCTGCCAGGCCAACCCGTTCATGACAAGTGGAGGGTAATGGCAGAAGTGCAACACTGGTCATTGAGTCCAGATTTGCATAAAGTAAGGTAAGCTATTTCTTTTTTGACACCTGATAATCCTTACAAAAACACTTTGTTGTGTTTGGTTTAAAAATACGTGGATTCTGGGAGTGGTAACACAATTGCAAACAAACTGTTGAATCACACTGATGCACATAGTTTAGGGTAATTATATATATATATAAAATTCCAGGATTTAAAATGGAAAAGTCTGCCTCATTTTACCTCTAAATTATTTGTCCTCTCTCTCCAATTAAATTGTATGTCATTTTCTTTCTTTCACCACACTTACATTGCCACCTGTTTTGTCAAAAATATTCACCCTTGAGCTACAGATTAGGAACGGTGGATCTTTTGTGGAGACATACAAAGCAGGAGCAATTAAAAACTCTTCCTTTTGCTTAACAAGCTCTAATCCAGACATGCTTTTATTGCATTTGATTTTGCTCGCTTAGCTGTGCCAAAAACACACTGAGAGAACCCTGCTAGCTAGTCTCAGTGAAGCAATCATGAGGATTTAAAAACTCTACTGTGTACTGGAGGCTGTCATGTTCCCCAGCAAGAGAGGACAAACCAAAAAACACCAACAAAAACACAAAAATAAGAAGTGCCTGGATCCACTTATCAAAAATGGTTTGGCAGCAGCATTGCCAAGAACTGTGATTTAATAAAAGAGTATTTGCTGAGACAACACAATGTAGGCTACCATGTATGGGATCTGTCGAGCTTCGCATAGATTGATTAAAGTAGGGTAGAATTATTTAATCCAACAGGAAACAGATTGATGAATGTGTATACTGTGGTAAGATCACAGGTGTGCTTTAAAAAATTTCAGTTTTTCTCTATCATAAGCAATATTCAGACATGTCTGGGCTGCTTCTCAGCAGTGAAGCAGTTGTGCTGATAATAATGACAGAAATGATATACCTGGTGTGCATGCAGTACCCCAGACTATCACTGGGTCACAAAATGAAATAAAATTATAGTAAATGCCATTGCTCTTGACTAGCCTTGTGATACCAGTCTTGCAATCTTTAATTAGATTTTCTCAATCTCCAATTTCATAGCAAAGATGATTAAAGAAAATCCCTTTGTTATTGTTGCGTTGTGCGTTAAACAATAAAAGATTTGAAAAATAAAATGTATAGCGTTGGTAACATAATACGTATTTTGTTACCAACGCTATATTGTTTTTTTAAAACAATATACAGTATCTAACACCTAATTCTACTAGACGTTCGTCATCTACCCATGTCTGGTAAATTTGTTTTAGAAAAATTACCCGTTACACAAACAACTGTCTTACAAATACGGCAAATGTCCTGGTTCCAGCTAGGTTCCAGACGGATATGGTTAATTATATAACTATCGTTGTGTATGCAGAATATGCAACAGACAATCATTATATCCTGCTTGGCATGTGTTAGCGCAAGTTCATGTATATGTATTTTACATAAGTAAAGTGGTCATTCTATAGCCTCGCAAGACCATACCAATCTTGCGATCTTCAGTTTGATTTCACCGCTAGAATCAGTCTAGACAGGCAAGCAAGCCTTTCAGTTCTGTCCGGTATACTGTATCTAACGTGTGACCAATTTGCATCTTACTGGTAGCTAGGGGTGTGGTTTAGGTGTGACGACAGCGAAAGCAACGCGAAAACAATAACGATGGTTCATCCAATCACCTGCCAAGTAAATTATTTTTTGAAAGCACCTGTCCTTTTACAGTTTCAGTGGATGGCTCCTCAGATAGTTGTGTGCATAGAACTATGTTCTGTGCATGTAACAATAATCTGCCTTATCAGGTTAGACATCCCATGCCCCTTTCCACATGTTGACACAGTTCCTTGAGGTCTCAATGCAATGTATTTGACATGCCTAGGGGAAATATCACATTATGTTGAATAGTACCGTATTAGGCCCAGTTTTAACATGCTCTCAGTAAACAGTCCCTTTCAGTGACTGTTGCTTTAAATCCAACGAGACACTGCTCACTCAGCCCCTTCTTTCTGGGCTACAGCTGGCTTTGCTACTGTTGAGCTGTCAGAGACAATACTGCCTCTGCCAAAGTGCTGCAACCATATTGGTTTAAACCAGAAGCCCTTTTTTTTTTTTTTTTTTTTACAGCGTTTTCAAGCATTTATATTGAGCATTCATTCTGCCTCGCTGTTCAGCCGAAGGATACTGGAGGATACTGGTGGTTCAACATCAGCACGGCAGCATTTATTTCATGAATGAAGAGTTACTATAGCACGAAATTGCAGATTGGCAAAGACAGGCTATATTTGCTATAATCACAAAGTTGTCTTTTCACGCTATGACTGATCGTTACAGCTGCAGATAACCCTTGTGATGTCCTCTGGGTCAAAATAACCTAAATCACTAGCTCTTTGTGGCCGATAGAAGGCACTAAACCTAATTCTACAGCTTACACACACATATGATGTGCACTGCTGGCACAGCAAGATGTGAGTTTGAAACCTAAGGACAACAGGAGGGTTTAAAGGCACAAAAAACAACACAAATACATAAAGAAATAATCAATAAAGAAATAAATACACACCACCAGTGACAAATAAAAAACACACAAAATCATACATTAATATAATGTAGTTATTGTTGTGCACCTGCACACTCTTGATGTGCTATGTTGCAGACAACCTAAAGTTTTCCTTCTATTGCCATTACAGACAAGAAGTTAACAGTCAACTTTGAAAGGTCCAGTACTTTTCCAAGTCACATCAACATAATTATTTTCAAAGACACCTTTTTATTGCAGGGTTTTTTGCAATTTAACAATTGAACAGTTTGTGGTTTTAAAGTATGACTTTTTTGGCCTATCATATCATTCATATCAAATCACTACACCTAGTGGTTCCTTTAAAGCTGTTTTTTCTCAGTCAAATGTTTATCAGAACCTTATCTGTAACGCAGGTGGGCTACCCTGGGTCTAATGCATGCCTGTCAGTTGTAATAGATTGTTCTATCAGTGTCCAAGAGCTATAGTCCATCTGTCACATTGGATCTGTCCAGCGACTGAAGACTCCATCAATCCCACAATCCACCAGCATAACAGAATATGTTCCCTGCTGACAGTGTTTCAAACAGTGTACTGCCTCACAGTAAGGACAATTTGACTTTATTTTAGCTAAAGATGGATAAAAAAACAGCAATGGACAATAGCAAAGGGATTTAGGCAGCAGATTGATTTGTTGAATTTAGAAATTGATCACGATGAATGGAGGAGCTCTAAGCCTGTGAATGTTCAGGCTGTACATATATACAAATGACTCGCTGACAAGCTGCAATCCAATTAAATGAAGAAATATGAGGGGTGGTGTTTGACGATGCATATAGCCTATCTGTGGCTGGCAGCTCTGGGGAAGATCAAGTACTCTCATTCACTACAACTGCATGCAAATCTGTTGGGTTGACCTAAAACATATTTGTCATACACACTTGACATGCACACAAAGCTCATTACAACATGTACAAGACCGGTTTCCATTGCATTGTCTTGATCATGAGTATGGTTGTCAATATGAATATGAAACAGTTGATAGTTTTAGTTTTTCATTGTAGCCTGTATTATTTATGTGTGCATTGGATCTGTATGTTTCATTACACTTTTATGTAAGGCTTTATAGCTGATTATTTTTGGCATAGTATTTTAATCTTTCTCTAATCTTTTTTTAATATAACACTATTCTGTCAATTTGTAGATGTAACACATTTTGAAATGATATAGGACTTAAAGTATCAGATTTGTGCGGGACAATTATTTTGGTGGCTGAGCAAAAGCCATTATGTGGAGTGTGTGACAAAAATGGTTGCTAATAGATTAAACGAGCACAGCTCTAGTGTGAAACTGATCAAAATTTTACAAAATCAAATGTAAATTGTGTGGCAAGTGTAAGCTGAGTTTAGCCCTGAATAGTCCCATTACCCTTATTTGACTCTAGTCGCAAGACTTAAGACAGCCCTGCGCTTCAACCGCTGTAAATTGGAGTGTGAAAAGTAAGAATTAAATGTAAGAATGGTTAAAACTATAATATCTATTTGGGTTTGTGATGGTATTCAAAACTTAATGAATTGAGAGGAATTGATGACGTAATTACATACAAAACAGCAATGTCCCTCCCAGTTATCAAAAAAGACAAAAACAAGAAACACCACAATTCCATTTTGTGGATTTAATTTGATAATCCCAGCTTTCTTTAATCACCCTTTTTCCTCTCATGATATACCTGGTGTCATTAATTCTGCAGTATGGGTTATAGATGAGAGTGGCAGAGAGTCACAATCTCCACAGCTCCATATGCGCAGCACCCAGTCCTTTCATCTGTCCAGCAGACAAAACACAAAGATGCTATCTGCCATGCCTGAAACCTATTTCACTGTGCCATTAGGAACTGAAATGGGGTCTTTCACAGGACCTGCGGGTCGGGAATCTTTGAAATACCTAAGCCCCTTTGCGATCTGCTTTGAGTGGTTTATGGTCAATAGCATACTGTAAAAGAAAAATAATTAGTAAACCGTGTGTGCTTTCCTACCCTGTTTCTTTGGCGCTTGTGCAATACTAAATGCATATCTGATACAAACAGTAATGCACTGGGTGACTTTCAAGGTCATTGCTTGAGAGATTTTACACAAGCACCTACTTATCAAACTTTTTGAGCTCATAACCCATAATAATAGGTGCATCTTTGCAGTTTCCCGGATATGTAAATTATTAGTATTATATATATATTATATATATATATATATTATACAATATAATTACTGTAATAATCTTTAAATATACTGTATAATAGAAACATTCTCTCATCTGTCATTTGACTTGTATTTGGAGAAATGTATAGTTTACTGCTCAACAAGGTTGTGTAAATTCTAAATACATATTGCATATCAATAAGTGTCAGGCTTAGAAGACTATAACTAATTGTACTAATAATACATTGTTCGCTAGCTGAGATGGAGAACGAGGAAGAGAGGTCTTCCCGGAAGCCTTAGGAGTCAGCTCTTATTTTCACTATTGGGAATGCTGCTGCTGCTTCCTGATGTGTTCCTCAAAGCTGACCGCCTTCAGTGAATTGACAGCCACAAAAATGACTGTTTACTAGTCTCAGGCAAAGCAAGATAAGCTCGCAGATGGGCCTGTGCACTCGAACAGGTTTAGAATATAGCGCCGTCTCTGAGTGGCAGAGAGCACTGGGGAGGGAGATTGGGAAGGCCAGGGTGACAGCAGACAGCAAGACCGGTGGGGGATATAATTCCATTCACAATGCCAAAGACCGATGTGTGGTGTGGTTGACATTTGAACCAGTGAAATAAAATGTCCTGCTACAGAATGCATACAGTATTTTATTGCTGTACATAAATCTAATTAATCGCTGATAGCTGAAAACTGATTATCTCCAAAGATCTGCTTTTCAGGAATGTTAATGTTAGAAAAAAACTAAGTTTGGTATACAGTGGATATGAACATTGTTTCTTATGGACATAATTACCTATTTTATTTGAATGTTGTCTCATATGGTTAGTTTTGCTGCAACTGTATCTGCACCTGTGGGTGTCAGCAGACAGGTGTAAGAAAGAGAAGTGATTTCATTGGACCTGTGTAAATGGCCCACATTATAATTTGAAGCATCATGTTTGAATGTGTGCACATACTGTTGGGTGTATGTATTGTGTGCAAGCCTAGGCAAGCTGTAGGGGGAGGAGTAGAGAGGAATGCAGTACTCAGGTTTTGGAGAAACATGCACTATAACACCATTCTCTAGTGCTGCTATGAGCTCCACAAGGAGAATGCCAGAGGAAATTACCCCATCTTGTCAGTGTTGATATAACTTAGAAATTGCAACATGTCTTCATGTTTAATTTATTAAAAGCTACACGATTCAAGTCTGCATGACAAGCTCCTCGGGGAACATCAATTAAATACGAAATCCCACAACATTTACAAGACAAGTTTGATAAGACTTTCTCGTTAAAGACATTCCCTTTAAATTAGTTATGTGGACACTTCAAAACAGAACATTTAAAATAGGGCAAACAGCAAATCCATCACCTTTAAGCCATTAAAACATAGGAGGGGTGGGGAGGGGTTTACACTCACATGTGGTGAAGCTCTTTGAGGGATCAGGCAGGCTGAGAAGTGTGAAATTTGAAGGAAGTCAATGAAGCAGAACTTACAGGACTGTCAACATCCAACATCTCAGGGTGAGGAAAGGAGCTGAGATGAAACACTATAAAGACCTCTGAACTTAACATAGGAGCTATCTCCAGCAATGAGCCTATTCAACAGGAAAATCGACCATGTGCTTGCATCGTTCCATTTTTGTGTTTCCAGAGCAGAAATGGTGCCGATTCTTGATTTCCCAAGTGCAAGTTTAATCACTGAAGTGTGAACGGAGCAATGCTGAGGGGATTAATCTCTGAGATAAACAAAAACAAACAAGCAAGTTGTAAGTCCAGAGGTGAATTTTCCTATCGTGGCAGGCAATTAGACGAGTCTGTTGCAGAATGAAAAGAGAGAATATTTCATTCTGACAATATTAAAACACTCCTCCACCAAGAAGTCTCAAGTGACTGGAATAATTCAAATATTTGAAGTAGGTTCAATGGGGTGGGTGGCATGGAAATTGCACTTAAAGCTCACAACAAGAAGGAAGAAAACTAACAATAATTTGTCTTTCGTCTCTATAAGAGGATTGTGTTGTGAAGGATCAAGCGCTGGTATGGCTGTGTTCTGTCTCTTATCGGAGTGGGAGACCTGGAACCACACTACCTGACTATTTCTCTGACACATTTAGATAACGGAGCAGACAAGTTCAGATTTGATCAGCTCTGTGCATGCAATCCTGCCCACACAAGTCCTTCTATGACAAACAGCTGCACAGGTCTAAGATAGCAGGGAGCAAAAGCAAGTCATGGAAAAACCTTTGTAGTGTGGGAGGAACTTAAAAAAAATATGGTTTCGGTTTGTCTTAAAAACCAATTTGAACAGACAGACGTAAATAGAACATATAGGGCAATGAAAAAAGATAGTATTTTGTCAGTTGTTGTTTTATGAAATGAGAACGCTGTTATTTCACAGTGGTTCTCAAGTTGTGGGCTGGACTCAAACTGGGTTGCAAGATGATTTAGTAATTTATTTTTAATTACAGTACTTATGTTATTTATTTTTTTGCTCATCTCTCATTCAAGCTGGAAATATTTTTGATTATTTAGAGCTCTGGGGGCACAATTAAGCAGTGTGCTTTGATACATAGAAAAATAACAGATTTCACAGTGCTGTTTATAGGTCTACTTTATTATGGTATTATTTTATACTATATAACTCCTGTGCACACTTGAAGACATTCTGTTACATGTCAAAAGGGTTTAGAACCATCGCCATTTCCCCTGAAATTCGCAACAAAATTAGTTTCTGGGTAACAATGCCCCAAGAGAGACAAGTTAAAACTTTTTTGGCTAATATAAACTTGCACGAGGCCTTTTAAAATGCATAAAACATAGTATGTTGCAGTGCAGCGACAGCACTGACAGCTTCCCTAATTCAAGTTTTGGGACCAGCTCAAGAAAGCAAACACAATTACCAAATCAATTATGTTGGGCTGATTACTCCTGATTTATAATTACAGAAATGTGGGCCCAGTCGGCTTTTTAACATTAATTCAATAAGCTTGTTTGTGCATGCCGCAGGCCTGTGGCTGTTGATTGGCTGCCAGGAGTCTGTGCAGGTGTGGGTTCATGTCCTTACGCCAGCACTAGTAGTGCTCTGAACGTGGAGGAACCTTAAACACAATAAAATTAACCCTAGACTGGTGAGACACACTTGTTATGTTTTCATGCACGCAATATTCAGTTTTTTGCCCTTATTCTGAAAATGACAATATTCCTATGTCATGAAATATTCAGATTAAAATGAATATTCCACTAACATGTTTGCATGCAGCTGTACAGTACATATTCCAATTTATACGTCTTACTCGCCCAATAGAGGAATTTTCAAACTCTAGTTAAGTTCCAAAATATGGAAAACCGAATGGCTGGAGTGAATACACTGAACACAATTATAAACACAACACCTTTCCCCAAGGCACACCTGTGCAATACTCTGATCAGCATCTTGATGTGCCACACCTGTGAGGTGATAGATTATCTCGGCAAAGAAGTGCTCACAAAAACAGATTTGTGAACAATCTTTGAGAGAAATAGGCATTTTGTGTACATAGAGAAAGACTTGAGTTCACCTAAAAATTGTGGGCAAAAACAAAAGTGTTGCGTTTATAATTTTAGTCAGTAAATGTATCCTGTTTTGTTGCAAATACTCAAAATAGCACAACCGCATTAGGATTTCTTTTCTGCCCATACCTTACCGTATGGCAAGAGACTCAGTGTCACAAAATTCAGTAAAATCCCCACTTGAGAATCATATTCCAAGTCTGCTCCTAAAACACGAATATTATCAGGCACATCACACTTGTCTTAATCGGAAAATGCTACATTCGGAAAAAGGCCTAATTAGGAATATTCATGTGGAAAAATCAATTTACATGGCACCTATTCTATATATTGCCATAGCCAGAATAGTAATGGACTACTAGTGTGCATGTAAATGTGGCCAGTTAATGCTACTAATTTTCTGTGAGATTTACTGTATCTCAAAATACGAGTAGTAGTCATGGGCAGAACAGGGAGAGGAGCAGGTACAGGGGGTGTTGTTTGTTTATTTGTGAAAAGTTTATTTGTAAAGCCCTTTGAGACTGTAATGTGATTAAGAGCTATACAAATAAAATTGACTTGACTTGAAAATGTAGACTTTTTTATAGTAATTATCACTTTTAGTTGTTATTGTTATGTAAACTTAAACAATTTTAAATTAATAGTGAAATAACAAATGTAGAATTATAATTACAATTAAATAAATGAATTGTCAGAAGGGCCAAACAGAGGTGTATACGGAACTACAGAGCATTTCATGCTGTGGTCAACTTTAAACTACTTACTTCAGTAACATGTATTTCGAAAAGGATATATTGATTTGCAAAGATAAACTGACTTAGAGATGACCTCAGATGATAAGAAACTAATGTAGAAAAAATCTATTTGATTGTTATCAAACAAAAAAATATATGTAGACTGATAGATAAAGATGGCATTTGTATCTTCATAGTACTCTCCAAACATATATAAAAAATTACCTTGTCATACCGTCTTTATTCAGCCATAAGGATATAAAGTTAATATAAACCTGCAAAAATATATATCATAATATTCTGAACCTGTTTTTAATATATTATGTTATTATGATATACTGTACACAAGTATGAAACATTGTGCAGTCAAAACAGATTAGCAAATAATTTCAGTTGAATTATAATTCAAGTCTAGAATGAAAGAATGAAGAAATGGATGCAAACCCCCCCCCCCCCCCCCCCCCCTTCCTCCTTAAAGTAATATTTACTTTAAACAGGATTACACAATAAACAATCAAATGGCATGGTGAGGGTAACATGGCTATCTATCTATCCATCCACCCATCCATCCATACATCTATCAAACACCAACACACACATTTGCTAGAGGTGGTGACATTACTGTGAGTGATGGCCAAGAAGGCCCCTTCTAATCCATCACCTGCCCGTCTTCAAGACATCTCCATTTGCTCCCCACATATTCTTGTAAATACTTAAATTATAGTAAACAGAAACATCTGATATTTGCAAACTCTTGCCCATCTCCTGCTCAAAACCTAAGGTTTTCAGATTTTTGTACTATATCATATTTGTGAGCAAATGTGTAAAAGCTATAAATCTGCAAACTAGCTTATTCCACAGTCATAAGCTTTGCTCGTGAGAACTTTATTAGTTGCCTGAAGAATAGGATCAGAGACCCACATCACAGACTGCTTATGTTAGCATCAAACACTACTATATGCTACTGTAACTCCACTGAAACCATGGTACTATAGCATTTCCATCTGCCCATTGTGAATTTAGCAAGATTAGTTTGGGAATAATTATATTTCGTATGCAAGACTTTTGCACAACGATCAACCGTCCTTCTCATAAGATGTTCAGGATCTGGTTAAAAACATCAAACTGACTTACATTGAACATTATAAATATCTAGGCCACAGTAACAAAATGTTACTATAAGTAATTAAGACACTCATCCATTGGGTCAATTTTAGGGTTGTGTGAATCGAAATGTTTACAGTTTACTTTGATCACATTCTAAATTAGATGGATCGCATATTAATCTTTTTTTAACTTATAACTACTTACTACAACTAATATACTGTAAGTTTACTGATACTTTGATAATTTAGCTAATTAGGCTCTTATATGAAACAGTATTTTAAATATGGGACACATATAGCAGTTACGACACACTGCTTTGACACTACTTAGTTGAAACACTCACTGTCTGCCTCCCCTAATTTCCCATTCCAAATTATATAGCGAATTCACTTGGTTGAATGGTGCACACACATGTCAAGAATTGGTTCCTTCACCTTATTTCAAGTATATGAACAGGATAAAAATTAGCACTGAAGGAAGTAATTACAGTAGATTCTAATCAAGGCATTACTCCAGTTGCTTAACCCTTGTAATGTCCTCTGGGTCAAACTGACCCAAATCACTAGCTCTTTGTGGCAGATAGAAGGCGCTAAA
>JAODUG010071805.1:0-13421 GCA_027564795.1 Aphredoderus sayanus
GAGAGAGAGAGAGAGAGAGAGAGAGAGAGAGAGAGAGAGCGAGAGAGAGAGAGGAAGTGGGGGGGGGGGGGCAGTGTGGGATCTGTTGGCTAATGAGCAGCCAGAGAGAGAACAGAAAATGTGGAAAGAGAAAACAGAAATAAAGCGGGAAAACAGACGGGATGACGAGAGAGCAACGAAGAGGAAGGCAGAACGAAAGAAGGACTGAGGCTAGCCGTCCTTACGCGCTGGGAGAAAGCCATGTAGAAGCATTGATGTTGGTATCTCTAATCGCCTGCTCATTCTGACAGACTGGTGCAATAGTAGCGGGTTCAGCCCAGGTCAGGCACACACTCACACACGCGGAGGAGGGGGTTTCTGATTATGACGACAGACACGGGGCAATCAAACCATGTGTTAAATGCAGCCTACTGTAGAATGACTGTTGACCTACCTCCCACAACGCAAGTGCTTAGAATCCTACAGGATGATGAAATGCTACATCTCTGTCAAGAGATGTTATATGAGTTGGTAGACTAAGATCAGCTAAGACCAGCCTTAGCAAAGCAATAACTCCAAATATTTTTGCGGCTTTACAAAGGATGAGGAATATTAAGAGAGCAGGAACAACAGTCGATGTCAGTGTAGTGCTGGAATAAAGCACTGTTAGATCTAAGTAAGCACGGTTCTATTACCAAGCCGTCAGGAGCAGGTTTATTTAAAACATTGTTTGAAAATAAATCATTGTTTGCAGCGAAATGAAGTGGGTAAACTAGGATTTATAAACATATTTAACATTGGTGCTGCCCCTGAATCAACATTGCATGAAGACATTCTGGTGTGTCCCAGAGCGAAACCACCGGCTAAAAGACTTAATAAAAGCCAACGAGATAAACAATGGGGACATTTACACAAGAATAAAGAAGGAATAAGTCATATATAGGCTACACAAATACTACTGCTACAAACAAGGCATTTTAAAAGGCTTGACTGAAATGTGATTTAGTAAGACTTAGATCCCTCTCTGTAACTCAGCTACATTGCATCATTTCATTATAAATGTAGCATGTCATTTGTTTCTTAAATGTACAAGCTATGGGTTAGTGGGCAAGCATTTTCTGCACAGCTTCTATCTCAGTTACTGATGCTGCAAAGAATCAGCTGTCCTTCTTTTCAAGAGCCGGCTTTGACATACTTTGTCAGGAACGATGCTAACTGGGGAGCCAGTTTCCTTTGAAGTTTTATCAGCTGGCAATATGGTGTAAGCAGTGTCACAGCATTAAACAATATGGTATAAGCAGAGTCACAGCATTAAAAGGTATGTCCATCAGATATGTTTGACTGCCTCTCCACCATTCCTCGTTATTTTTAGATGTATTTCTTTGTTGAAGAGATTACTATTCTTTAGGGAAATTATAATCCTTCTAAATGTATCCCAAAAATCAAATAATACATAATTAACTAACAATGATGCTATAGTAATATACTTATTGTAGATATAGTAGGCTAATAACATAATAGGATAAAGTATTTTTACTAGAATACCGGCAGCATTCAATCTAAATGGGTGTCCTGTTGAATGTGGGTGTTCAACACACGGCACTGTATGTTTGTCACTACTTTTCCAAAAGTGCAGCCTACACCTGAAAAAATAAAAGTAATAATCACACAGTAATGATTTGAAGAAATGTTCCTTCCCCAGTTATGTCATAGTGTGAACTTAATGTGGAATGTACTGTACCCATACATGTGTCTTAAACCCTTCAACACACTTCTCATTATCATCTCATTATCTTTGACAAATCTAGAAAATATGCATGTAAATAATTCATGCCAGGGGCTCTACTTGTTGATGAGGTAAACTTTTAATGTGCCTTTAAGAAGTAGTGCTGTTTTGAGTTGTACATTTACTGCTTTTAATTGTTCTATTGTCTGTTTGTATTATTTATTCCATGTTATCATCTATTTGTATCTATCTATATGATATTTTCTATATCTATTCTTTACTCTTTTCCTGATGTAAAGCACTTTGAATTGTGTCTGAAAGGTGCAAAACAAACACTTGCCTTGCCTTGCCATCTGTTTTAACATACCTGGCATTCATGCTGAAAGCACACCCACCAGAACTGCTCTGTGCATTTGTTGAAGATTTATTAAATGTAAGCTAACATTTTCCTCTATTTTTCTTTGGCATCAAGAGAGAAAATAAAAGTGTCCAAGCTTGCAAAAGACCAGCTTTTATCATTTGTAAATGTAGAAGCCAGCAAACAAGTGCACCAATATTGCAAATCATCATGAAAAGAAAGCACCCCAGAGCACGTGGTTTATTGACAAACTATCATATATGGTTATCTTTGAGAGACAGATGCGCATATGGACCAAATATGCACAAATTGCTTCACATGGGTCGTTTAAGGTTTTCTCCTGTTTATCTGGCATGTGTCCTGGTTCCAGGATAATGTACACAACATGTGAGAACATCAATATGTAGGTGAACATACCGTACAGCAAATTTACACAGCTTCTTATGTTGACATTGGGACAGAGCTTTAGTTCTGGGTAATTATTAGGAATTTGACCAAACATCATGTACCTGCAGCTGTACATTTACTTTAACACACAGCAGTCGAAAGATTTAACCCAGGAGCCCCTTCATGTCAAATGTCCTGGAAACCTGTACAAACTTGTTGATATTGTATAGGTCAATATATCTGACATATAGTACAATGGATTGCATTGCTGGAGGTGACCTTGCCTTGCCATAACTACTGTTATAACCAGATACGGAGCTAAAGCTTTGTGAGAAGATTGCAAACAAACACTAAATACAACTGTTAGAGTATGTCATATTCGGTGTTCAACAAAGATTAAAAAGTCATGCCGATTACTTTTGAATTTTAGGGACTTTTAATGACAAGCCAGTTTTTGCATATCAACAACCATTAAATTGTAGTGACTGAACACTGTGATTAATAGGTATAAGTGCAAAGGGAGACATGGCTATGCAGCAATGCCATAAAGGACTCATTTACATACTAATTAATACTGTTGTATGAAACATGTTCAATAAGCATTTGGTGCTGTCTACTGGCACAAAACCTCTGACATGAATGTAGGCTAACCCCGGAATAGCATCATCTTAAAACCTCTACATATTTGATTGTTCTGGATTGCATTTCTATGAGATAAATCTTTTTTGTCTTTACAGAGCACCACCCAAATTAGATAAAGAGACAAACAAATAAAAACTGGGATTTTCCAAAGCCCATGGCAATAACAATATTAGATCTTGCTCCATTTGCTGAACAGAAGGCAAAGCTTCTGTGAAATTGGATTTTCATTTTTTTTTCTTCCCCACACCGTTTTGCTTACTTATGCATAGTAGCAAAGAGATACAGATGCTAACGTCCATCCAATTAGCATTTGTCAACCTGACAAACAGCAAGAAAAGTGTGTTTCTTGTCTGCAAACAATGAGTGTGAATGAACAATGTTAAAGTGATTACCGTTGCTCTTTCAATTCAAAGCGTGTGCTTTTCTTAAAATGTATATACCTATATACCTATAATAATCATAACAATTTACCTTTTTGGGTAATTGTAAATTTCAGTAGACATTATTTAGCATCAAATACAGTAGGCAAAACGTAAATAATGGTAATTCACAAATTAGATTTAAATAGATAATTGCATTATATTAATTCACTGGTGTAGTCCATCAGAAAGTATCGATGGATGCATTTTTTACTACTTGAGGCACATTGAGCATGGTGGCACATGTATCATTTCCATCTGGTATGGATAAGAGACTGTGTAGAGGGAGAGCTTTTGGGAACATATTCAATACAAATTAATCTATCTGGTTAGGAACGTGTTTAGTGACCATCAAGGTTTCTTGTACAGGTGTTTAATTGTTTGTGTAGAAAATTGCAGTTATTATGTATTTCCACATTTGTATCTGTTTGTAGAATACGGCAGTAATTATGTATTTCCTAATTTGTATCGCTTTGAAAAGGTTATCTATTTTTCCACAATATATTTCGGATGGAATCATCAATCCATTTCTCTCCATATCCCTGTGTTTTGAATATGTTTTTGTGAAGATGAATCACTTTCACACACATGATTCAGTGTAGCAGAGTGTGCTGAGCACTGTTTAATTTATATTTATAAGAGATAATTACAACGTCGTACTGGTAGCTACGGGCGTGGTTAAGGTGTAACGACAGCGAATATGACTCGAAAACAACAATAGCAGCTCCTAAAGATAGACAGATGGTTCATCCATTCACCTGTCAATGTATTTTTTGAAAGTGCCTGTCCTTTTAAAACAGTTTCAATGTAATTCTATGCACGCAACACTGTTGTGTGCATAGAACTACGTTGTGTGCATGTAACAACCATCTGCCCTGTCAGGTTACCCAATCCTGGGTGTCGTGAACCACGCTACCAACACACTCTCTCACTCACAGACATTGCTAAACCACATCCACTCTTCCACAGTCTCACTGACGTTTGTGCAACTGTTCTGCATCTGTTTTAGCCTTCAAAACGAAGTGGATGGTAACTTATCTGCTTAGAAACTGACACAACCTACCCACAAGTTTAGAAGCACTGCCATGATCAGTAATTGGAAAAATATTACAGAATTAAAGGAATTTAAAATGTTTTAGTGTATATTGTAGAGTATCAAAGTAATCAGCCAAAATACTTAGTTTGAGACATACAGCATTGATGTGTTTTCTGACACATTCCCATGAACCCCTTAGCGCCACTTGAGCTCAGGACATTCGGCTTGTTGACAAAGAAGCCTTGTTTCCATTTGGACAACCGCATCAGGACACAACCTTTCGTTGCCCTCGGCTCAGCTTCAAGGGGCCATTAATTACAGAGTATATCCCAGTTTCCTCACGTCATAGTCTTCTTACATTAGTAAATGATATCCTGCGTCATTGTCACCAGTTTTTCTGGTATGGTCACAGTAGTGTTTCATAGATTTGCATATAGGTGTCTAAATATATGTGTTTATTGGCTGTGAACCTTTAACTACATGACTAATTCATTGTTAGGGTCTTGGTTGGGTGAAAGAGCATGCACAATTGGATTTACCCTGTGTCCATTCCTGTGCTAACCGTTTCTAAATCATAATGACTCCCCAAAACATGTTTGTTACCACTAAGCCCGAGTATATTAGAATTGTTGAGTGAATGACAATTTAGCCAGGTCAACGAGCGTGATCCATTTTGAAATGAGCTTCACAATCAAAATAACAATACATTAATGAAGGCCTGATTATGAATATCAGAGCACTGCTCTCTATTGACTCTTTGTGGTATTCCCAGCTGACCCATAATCATATAGTAAGAAGGATAAACAGTAGCCAGATCGTTTCTTACGCTGAACCATCTGGGAAGTCTTCCATTCAAACAGTTTGGAAAAGAGCAGGCACATTGAAATAATGCTTGGCAGGTGATTGGATGAGCCATCTGTCTATCACTGTCTATCACTGGCTAACGTCCATAGGGTATACCTTCACAGCCTGTAGCTGCATGATGCTGATTGTTCCGTATGATGAGTTTCGGACTCAATCGCATGGACTTGAAGCCTGGCCAGACACTCAGCAAAGTTAGCGAAGTCAAACTAGAGCTTGCAACACCTGAAACAAAGGGAAGTTTAACTCAATTAGGCAAAGTTGCTATGTCAAGATAACCATTATCTGTATTATCTACTTTTTTGGGTACTTTCATGCAATTCATGATTCTATTAAAACAGGTTCCATTGTGCATTAATTGTTTTTGCATTATATTTTCATATTCAAGAATAATTCACACATTATCTATTTTGGACACAAGCATTTGCATAAAGAATGTATCGTATGTATACAAACATGATGTTGAAAACAACAAATAGGAGATTATTAAAATTACCTAGCAGTTCCTGCCGGAACTCCCATTTTGATAGATAATTTCCCACCTATTGAGGTCTGTTAAGTAACAATGTTTTCAGTGTCCTATAGGCTCATATTTTCCAGTGTGTGTTCAGTGAACACAGAAACATTCAGTTTAATTTTGAGAAAGAAATATAACTTTTAGAGTTTGTAGCAGGAAAGGTATTGCCACACTAACCTTATAGTAAATGTACATACTGTATACTGTAGAAAAATGAATGAAAATGCCATGTAAGTTTTAATCATTGCAAATCTGCTTAAAACTCAATACTCACATTATTTAATTTAATGACTAAGTCTCTGAGGCCAGAGGAAGTGAAATGTAAATCAGATGAAAAGGAAGTAGGTGACATGATCCACTTTTCCACAGGATTAAAGGGAGCTTATTTTGGAGATGCTTTTCAACTGGGAGAGGCACAAACGAACGATGCTTTCAACCTGATCATCAAATCTGGGACAGTAGTTCTGTTTCTGATGATGTGGGGCTACATTTCACCCTACTAGCGTGTTCTGAGGCAGCAGTCCACATTGTCTGACAGTGTCTAGGCTCACGGTTCTGTTGATTGAAACCCCTTGTCTTTCTTGGGGTTCTAGTCCAGGGGAGGTCACAGCAGTAATTGGTTACCATCAACTACCACAATACAATTACATTTTGGACAGCCTACATTTCGGGGCTGATTGAAGTCAAGATTCAACCCTAAAATTAGTTTCTGTTTTCTTAACCCTTGTGATGTGCTATGATTTTATGTATTTTTTAATTGGCATTGCTGTGTGTATTTATTTATGTATTAATTATTAGTATTTATGTATTTCTGTTGTTTTTTGTGTGCCTTTTAAAACTCCTGTTGTCCTCGGGTTTCAAACGCACACCTTGTTGTGCCAGCAGTGCACATCATGTGTCTGTGTAAACTGTAGAATTAGGTTTAGCGCCTTCTATCTATGACAAAGAGCTAGTGATTTTGTGACCTCATGCTACACTTTAAAATAAAGCTGGCGTGTAACAGCTAGCGATTGTGATAGACAAATGCATTTACTGTATGTTAAATGTAATGTATGAGCAACTCTCTATATAATCAGAGTTGAGCGCTCCTGCCAGGCTAGTAAGTGCTGATGAATTGTGCCTGTGAGAACGCTGAACTCAGGTCACAGGACCTTGAGGCCTGGTTAGAGGGCCACATACTGTATGCTCAACATACCAGAGTAAAAAGAGGTCACAGCACAAGAAATTCTATTCATGCAGTGGCTTAACACAGCAGACTCCTTGCTTCACAAAACTCACAGAGGACTGTAGTTTTTCACGTCACGAAAGCAACCCCAGTCTGCTCCACTTGCGCTGTCAGGCTTTACAGTTTAGTTCAAGGGTTTAAGCCGACAGGATCCTCTCTTTGACTCATTACAGGGACGTGAGAACAAACAGAAGGGGCCTGATTAGTTCTAATTGTCAACGGCGCTCAGGTCTGGCACACGCAAACACAAATAACAACGCTGATTGACTTGTTTCCGGGGGTTAGTCCCAGTCACATAGGATTTGAGCAGTGCACGTTGTTCTCAGTGAGCTGATTCAACTTCCACCACAGTGCTTATTTAGCCT
Source organism: Aphredoderus sayanus (assembly GCA_027564795.1). Taxonomy (NCBI): domain Eukaryota; kingdom Metazoa; phylum Chordata; class Actinopteri; order Percopsiformes; family Aphredoderidae; genus Aphredoderus; species Aphredoderus sayanus. The sequence goes on from JAODUG010071805.1 coordinate 7,516, forward strand.
ATTTGCCTAACTACTGTGTTCAATATACAGAGCTTTATTTTGTAAATAGCACACTGCCAACCAAGCCTTGAAACTACAGTATTTTCATTGAGTGAGTGGTGACCCTTGCCATGTTAGGAAAGAAAGATGCACAGAACTGGAGTGTAAACAAGCGTGAATCCCTCTGTGGAAAAATAAGACAAAGGTGATCGACCAAGGGCAAACGAATGATAATTAACAGACTACCAGAGATGTAGAACAATAACCTAAAAAGCGTTCAGGGGAAACATTTTGAAACGGAGTTCTGAGGCCTTCACAAAACATCTGCTGTCGTCCATCTACACCATAAAACCGAACAACCAGATCACGCTACATTAACTTTTATTTACTTGTTTAGATGTTGCACAACACAACATTGAGTTCTCTGTGTGAACGGCCAAGCTCAAGGAACAATGCCTGTACGCCCAGCCGCGCTCACAACCTGAGCGTATACACGCCAGGCCTGCAACACCCAGGTGTTCGTGAACAAAGCACTGGATAAACTTTTATTAGATTTCTCCTCAAAACACATTTGATGGGATCTGTTGTTTACTATGGGATTTGTAGCTTATCTTTGTAGGCTAGCAAAGCAGATGCACTGTGTATACTGCTGACCTCACACAAGGTCCTCCGCGCTAATTAGGGCGCGGCAAAGGCAATTTTAAGCTCCTTTTTATTTTTCTTTCTTTCGCGCTTTCACACAAATTTTCTGCCTTTTTCCTTTTATCAGTGACCTAACTGAAGTCTCAAGAAAGGTAAAGTGGATCTTTAGAGAATAAAGCCGAATCAATTTGGTTTCTTGCTTAATGGGATAGTGGTCCCCGCCTTTTGCTATTGTCTTGGCTGAATGGCTCTGAAGTTACGCAACGTGGCACGGTTTCTGAAAGAGGTCAAACAAGGATGTGACGAACTTAACTCTGTTAGCTAAAAAAAAAACAACACTCAGTTCCGATGGCTCAACTATACATCAAAGATGTTTTAAGCGCAAAGTATCAGGAAAGAAGAAGAAAAAGGTTTGCAACTCCATAAACATCAGAGGAAGCAAGCACACTGAGAGGCTTTTGAAGTGTTGCGCTTTAATGACACAAGCAGGACAAGCTGCTACTTCCAAGGCTCTTCTGACATGTCTGTCTGTCTGGCTCTAGGATGGAAAAAGCATGTCTGCACACCTAGTAAAGAATAAATATGGACATGGCCTTATTGTAGATATATATTTGGTCTTTCTTCAGTATTCTGGTTGTGAAGTATGTTCTGTATAACATAAGGCTATACAGTGCATACTAAACAAATTAAAATCAGATGTTTGCCATTATCAAAATTTACTTCAAGGAAATAGTCCTAATATTTTGCATAAAGGTACAGACCTCAATTTCATTATAGAACCCCCAAGAACCCTAAAATCTTGTCTGTACAAGACTATGTGGGTGGCTATTCAGGAGGACACATACACATTAGTGTACTTTTAACCCATAACATACTCCAGTCCAACTACAATTTAATAGAAAGAAATGTTCTGCCTCTCTCTCTCTCTCTCTCTCTCTCTCTCTCTCTCTCTCTCTCTTTCTCTCTCTCTCTCTCTCTCTCTCTCTCTGGCTCTATCCCTGTTTTCCCAGTCTAAATACAGTATGTACATTCTGGTTTTATCAGTTATTGTCTCTTCTTGCTTTTTGTGTTTTTGCTTGTTTTGCTGGAGTCCTTGCTTAATTTGTTTTAAAGATAAACACATATGTCCCTGTCAAGATTTACTGTAGTTCTTAATGGTCCATCTGGTTAAGTAGCAGCAGGGATCTTATCTTTGAGAGATAGCTGTATCCTTTCAGGTAGTAACATCAGCCTTGCCTTGTTTCCTCAGTTCAACTGAGGATACCAATGTCGATAAGTGCACTTGCCTAATATGGGCGCTATGACGGAATTTTGTGAATGGCAAATTAACTAAACTTAGCAGAAAAAGGATCTGTTGTGAAAGAATACACAAAGTGAGTTTCTTCAGAACGATATGTGATTCTGGAATAAAAGAGTATTGCTGGAAGTGTCTGCATGTGTGAAGAAGATCTTCATAAATAACTTATTCCAACCAATGGACCATCTTTTATGTAAACCAAATTGAATTGCTTAAAAAAACATGACTAAACATAAAAATGTTTTTTTTTTTTTTTGCTCATTTGCAGCAAAGTTCTGGAGCTCTTAATACAATGCAACAACCTAACCAGTGCCTGGCAAACTTATCAGGGCAGCATCCATCACCACTAGTAAGAGAATTCAGACAGAAGTTAAAGATAAGCAACACAGAGGCAATGTAGAGTCCTAGAAAGAACAAGAGGTTTGTCAATGTGGTGTTGATAATGCTAACTATAAAGTTGACCTGGATGCGACTAGTGTCCTACTTCCTACTGACTGATCTACAAACAGTAGGTATTTACAGTAATAGTATTTACAGACTTGCAGTATAACCCAAAGGTCAGAGTTTCTTTTGAAGTAATCTGTAACCAGAGGGTCCTTACTGCAATTTGTGTTGCCTGAAAAACAGTCTTACTCTAATTAGGGCAGATAAACTTGATGATAGATTACATGACATTACATCTGCGTTCCACCACAATTATATGCATTTTGGGACACTTTTATCGTAAGTCTCCCAAAATGGTATAAAACGCAATTTGTATGTTGCATATAAATGTGAAGGATAATTTTCCATAACTATCATTGAGTGCATGAACATTTTGTCATTTAGAGCATTTAGAGACATTTTGTAAGAAACATTTATTATATTTTTTCATGAAGTAAGATTAGTTTCTTCAATTATGGCCTATATACATTATCTCAAAATAAATATTATATAAGCAAAACACAGGAGTCAACTGACTCAAAAACAAGGTGTTTTACAAATAACTTGTCAAAATCAAGGCCTGCTGGTTGGATCTGGCCCATTGAAATCTGTGTTGTCAATTCACCCTGACCCGCTTATCTCCAGCTGTGGTGAGCACCAGAAACCCATTTCCCCATGTCTGCCCAGCTCTTGCTGTTCAGCACCACACTGACAAATGTACAACCCTTAACAGTAAGTACAAAATGGAGCTGTCTGTGGAGCGATAGCCACAGCAGCCTACAGTTACTATAAGCTACCTCTTTTTATCCTCTATTTAAGTTCAAAAATATGTAGCCTTACTGTGTGTGTTTGTGTGTGTGTGTTTGCATGCGTTTATTGTCATGGCTCACTTTAAAGACTCCCTACAATGACACACACACACGCGCACACGCACACCACCCAGACAGAGAGCGGGTAATTGAGTCCAGGTGTGCCCAGTGGTCCTAATAGACTGTTCCTCAGTATAGGCCTTAGGCCAGTGCTGGAAACATGCTCCACCTGCCACAACAGGCATTAACACTTTAGCGTTTAGTTATTAGGAAATGTGTCAGATGAGGACATGAAAAACAGACTAAAATACCTCAGAAAACTCAAAAACAGGAGTGTAAAGTTGTCCAACAGGGCCGATTCACAAAACATATGTACAGGAAACTATCACTACTTTATATATACAGTACACCCAACTTTCAAGCTATATGTTCTCATAGCTTATGTTTGCATCCGATCTTGTGTATTAGTCAGTGTGTTATATTAATGAAAGTGCCTTAACCTCAAATTATTAAACCCTGACCCCAGTTATCAGAAATTATCTGTATCTGGAGATATGCACTTGTGTCAACATGGAACATGACCGGGGGCCAATTTGGCTCAGATATTTGGCATAGCTGTCAGATAGTTGTCGTACGTGTAACAAAATTCTTAGGTAAATATTCTAGCCAGCATGTCCACACTTTGTTTTTAATAAATGTACTTAGGAGTACAAAATCAAAACTAATCCTAGCGGTAAAACCAGAATGATTATACCCACTATATTGTATTGATTAAATGTATTGAGTGTATTAACCCTGCGTCTGATATGGTAACAATAGGCAAATTATGTTTTTACTCACTTACATTTTATAACTACTTTAAAGCTGCTAATTTTGAAATGAAGGAAACATAATAATTATCAGAGATATAATGGTTGTTTTGCAGGTTGTACTGTTTATTGTGGGTTTTGCGTACCATGTGAATAACATGTTGGAATAATTACAGTTAATTTGAGCTACCTTTGTCTTCAGGCAGATAAGAACTTACTGGAGGTCATATTGAGGGCTTGACTGCAATACGCTGATATTTGTGAGAAAAGACAGAAAAAAAATTTGTTGCAGTAATTATAGTAAATTGCTGGCAATCTAGCGGTTGTGACCCTTTGCCTCCATTTGTGACTACAAGTGGAAAGATATATTTGCTAAACACAAAAAACGAAAATAAAAATATATTAAGTAGTGTTGGCCATTAGATGTAAGACCTAAACATTTTGATAGACCAATTAACTTCCTCACACTTAACAGTGCTGAGCAGGTCCGCCAAGACCTCCAAAACAATGCCTTTTGAATATACTGTAGGCTAAGGCTGTGTTCCAAATAGTTTTTTGATGTGGCAAACAAACAAATGTTCAGGGGATCATGTGTCCTTGGGTCTCGGGTCTCAGGGAATGAAGAATCATCATCTTAGTCACTGGGCCAGAATCCCTCTCTTTTTTATAAATACAAATACTTACCTGGGTGACCACCTGCCACTCCTTATTTTGATTTACAGCTTCTTATCTAACTCCCCACAAACTGACCTCTTGTTTGACCATTCTTGCCAGTATTTAACCAGTATTGTGTGGTTCTAGACATGCAGATAAATGATCAAAGCCTACTTTACAACTGGACTAGTTGAACCCTTACTCCATTCCCCTAATTAATTAGTGGATAATTACTTGGTTTTTTCCATGAAATCCAAGAAATGAATTATGTTAACTAGCATAACCCAGTCCTTTAATGTAAATTACTGTATTAGCAAGCAAGGGGAGCTGTAATCTAATGCTTTACCAAGTAAACTATGGTTATCTATTGTATTTCTTCTTAGCTGTCCCAAATTAAGTCTTGCCTGTTTTCGTTTTGTTTATTTCCACTAATTGGGGACAGACTGAGGCCTTAAACTCCCAAGGGAATTAACATTGTATTGTAGACCTAAATTAACCTGATTACCAAACAGAAACCTTGTTTACGCAATAGCATGCATAAAAACTTTTACATTTCAGTTCAGTCAGATAGATTCTATAAACAAATTATATAATGTATGATTATTAATATTTGGTTTATCTGCTTTTACCTTGTGTGTGGCTTGCTATCAATCAAATAGAGTTTCTGTTTCCCGAGTTTGAAAATATGCATATCTGTGATTATTATGGCTGACCACTAAGTGGACAATCCAGCAATCTATATTAACACACATCACACAGTGTTTACACAATAGAGGTTAAAGGTCTACATTTGACCTACATAATAGTACAACATACAGTATATAGCCTCTGAGGGACCAAGTGAAGAAAGTTATATATATATATATATATATATATATATGTCTGAGAAATAATGTATGGCTGCTTAAAGAAATATTGAATGTGTTAAAACCTTTGTTTTCTGTACATTTTCCTCACCTGAATTTGAATCCAAACGCTGGTCTTTTGGATGAAAATCTTTTGGCCACACTATGTGGTGAATCATTTTTTATAATTTTTTGTATCTTCATTGATTTCCATTGTTTCTTGACCTTCGTGATGTCCTTAAAAATATTGTATTTGGCCACCCAGCGGCACCCTCTGATTGTGTATGTTTATGTGGTTCTATTTATTGTCACTAGTGTGTGTATTTATTTCTTTATTAATTATTTCTTTATGTATTTGTGTTGTTTTTTCGAGCCTTTTAACCCTCCTGTTGTCCTCGGGTTTCAAACTCACACCTTGTTGTGTCAGCAGTGCACATCATATGTGTGT
>JAODUG010071816.1:0-13420 GCA_027564795.1 Aphredoderus sayanus
CGCTCTCCCTCTCTCTCTCTCTCTCTCTCTCTCTCTCTCTCTCTCTCTCTCTCTCTCTCTCCTCATCGTCTCCCGTGCCACCCTTCCTCGCGGCCCTCTCCCGTTCACTTTCCCCTGCATGCTGACAAAGTGTGGCGATGAATATGTGAGGCCATTTATCAGGGCCGCGTCTCGCCGTCAACAAAGACCACAGTGGGGATAAGCGGAGAGGAAATATGATTTGTATAGCGATAGGGAACCAAGGCAGAGGAAATATGGCTGAGATAGAGTACTAAGAGTAGTAAATTATACTTATTCCATCTCTCTCTCTCTCTCTCTCTCTCTCTCTCTCTCTCTCTCTCTCCCTCTCTCTCTTTTCCGGTGTAATGGCCGATCACATGGACAGGGAGAATCTTACAGGTTTAACAGCAGGTCTGTCAAGTCTTTCTCTCTGTCTATACATTGCTCCACGTGTTAAGTGTTCTGTCTGACAAGAAGGGCAGATGATATTCTTCCCCCTGTGAGCCGCTTGCTGCCTGTCTATCTCTCTCTACATCTACTCCTACATCGTGTTGCCTGCCCTGTCCTGTATCTTCCATCGTGCCCTTCCGTAACACACATGCATCTGTTATCGGGACTGTCAGTCCATCCGTCTTGCTGTCTCTCCGCGTGGCTCTCCATCCTTTACATCGACAGGTCTGGCTGTGTCACTCCGGCAGAGCGGGCCTGTGCCTCCCATTCCGGTCTTCCGCCTCCTCTGTCTTATTTTCTCCCTTTCCGGCTTTCACTATCTCTATCGGCCCGTTCGTTTTCCTTTCCTCCCTCCCCTGCCAGTGTTATGGAAGGAAGTAGTCCTCGCTGTAGCTGCACATAATGAGCAGTGTTTTAGAGATTCTGGGATGCCTGTTTGACGTCTCTGGTGTTTATTGCAGATACCGCCGCCATTTGTGACGGGTATAAACAAAGATTAAACTTATTTTAAGGTCAGCTGCTTCTCTCTCCCTCTCTGTGTGCGTGCGTGTGTGTGTGTGTGTGTGTGCGTGTTTGTTGTAAGGCAAGCCCCAGGTGCACCGGTGGCCTCCTGTCACCTTGCCAATCATATCAGTTAGGTGTGTGTGCCGATAACCTTATCTCTGCCTAAGCTCTGTGTAGCCATAGGGCCATCCCCTGAACCCCCCCCCCCGCCCCCCCTCCACCCACACACACACACACACACGGGCTTTACCAAATGAAACAGGCTACAGAGCAGATAGGGATCGATGCAACTAAATCAAGGACATGCACAACGCCGCTACTCTCTGTCTCGTCGCGGCTCTTATCTATAATGGAAAAGCCATACGTTTACAGCTCCCATCCAACCTTATGGTCACGCTCAATCACCGCAGAAAATACTGCTGTGGAGTGATGCTGCTGGATTACATCGGGAAAAGAATAGGAGAAATGCAGAGCCGCGTGTTTGACTAGCAAAGCGTTTAGGTAATTTTGCAGTGTCAAACTGCCGGGGAGAGATAGAGGGGATAGAGTAAGAGAAAGCGACCAGGTGTTTTTAAGAAAGCTGGCTTTAAAAAAAAATATGTATTACTTAAACACCTTAAAGCACCAGTGCCCACATCAGTTACTGCTGGCACTGTGAGTTAATGCAATAATAATTTAACGTATTACACTACTCATTAAAGTATTTTCAAGGTTGTTATCTACTGTTCTCTACATGTGTTAGAAAATGACATCAAGTACAGCAGTTAGTGATGCTAGTGTTTAAACCAGCAGTGACTGGTCCACGGGGCTGAACAAAGTAGGTACAAGAGTGCCCCCATGCTGTTCAGTTTCAGAGTAATCACTTACTGTAAGTGCTTCCCTTAATGTAAACTGGAAGGGTTAAGAGAGTAGCTTTAAAGGTACAGGCCATGAGGGGTTAGGTCTAATGGCCTGCATTTTCTTTAAATGTACATCATGTGCCAATATGATGAAGACTATGGCCCGCAGTAACCCTAAATGTCATGTCATTTGTTGATTGAATGATGTCTGCAGTGCATGGCGTTGTGTGGGCAGGGAGGGAGATAGATGGAGACTGGGTGGAGCAGGACGGACGAGGGCTGGAGGTTAATGTGCATGCTGCTCTCAAAGCATTCCTGGCGTCACTCACAGGACGCACAAGATCAGATGGAATAACTGATCGTGGCTTTCACCCTCAGCCTTTAGCACTGCTCTGCTCTCTCTCCCACCTCTCTGCCATAGTCTCTTATCCATCATTTTCTCTCTCTCTCTCTTTCTTTCTCTCCCCTTCTCATTCTCTTTTAACTTTTTCTAAACTCTCCTGCCCATTTCTTCTGCCAGTGAAAACTCTGCTTCAGCAGTCTTCTCACCCACTCCTGCAGACGCTCTTTAAATGGCCACATCATATTTGATGAGGCAGGTAGGGGGGTTGTGGAATGCAGCTAATATCTTTTCTCCTGGTCTCTCTCATGCCTCATTCTTCCTATTTACTGTGCCTTGTGTGTGTGCACACGTGTGCACATGTGCGTGCACGTATGTGTGAATGTGTGTGTGTGTGTGCTCGCTCGCGCGCGCGCGCGCGCGTGTGTGTGTGTGTGTGTGTGCATGCGTGCGTGTGTGTGTGCATGCGTGCGTGTGTGTGCACACATGCTTACAGCTATGATGATCCATCAAGGCCACACACACACAAACCTACCCCGAGAGCATAACTATTTTCCACTATCTCATTGGCTGTAAACTCAGAGAAACATATTTCAGAGATTGTGTCTTGCAGGTGTGCTTTCCCTGAAAATTTTCTGTTGGATTAAAGTGGATAAAATTGTGCAGTCAGGCCTGTGGTGGAGAGCAAACCTCGCCGCCTTGCTGACACAAACATAAATATGGTAGCCTGCACATACGGCACATATATAGTACAGATGTGGTCCTGTAAGCCATAGGCATTTTCTATAGCACTGTGAAACTTCCTGTATTGGGAAAAGTTTTTTTTACAGAACCAGGAAGACATAACTTCTGAGTTATTGGAAGTAACTGCAATCATAACTCTTAAGTTATGATTTAAATTCAAGCAAGTTTGTTAAAGTTGTTGTCGTAAGGTAGGCTTACCATTCCAATGGGTAAACCCAACAATCATCAATTACAGTATGCATTGTACAGTATATACAAGAACATATTCTGTCATGTTTACATACTGTAGACATATCTGGCAAACACATTTCTTTATACACCAGTTTGGTCTTGTAAGTAATTCTGGAGAAAGATTATTGTTTATATTTGAACTCGACCAAACCAAAACCACCTCTCCATTCAATGCCATATGGTGCTTCCTCAGAAGTTCCGCTCCACACATTGGAAATGCATTGCAAATGCTAGGACATTGTTGTTTGTGGTCTGCACCACTTTGTTTGTGCTGGTATTACCAGAGCTAGGGGCTGTGTAGAATTACCAGATTCTTTTTTTTTCAGAATGGTACGGTAAACTAGCAGACCACAAGGAGATATTTGGTCAATTTGACTAAAACTGTGTTAGAGTACAATCGCTTACAATACCTTTAAGTGCTTTGTGCTTCATAATCCCTGTGCTACCATGGCAGTTTATCTTGGCACCATCTTGGCATGGTCTTTTCATGAGGCATCAGCAGTAGTCAATGTGCATGCAAGCTACATAGCTTTCGGCAAGCACAACGTTCATTAACTGTAACTCTGTACACAGCACACAGGTCCAAATAAGCAAGCATGCTTCATCTCCAACTGCCTCCCACTCATGCACACTGGCTCAACATGTAACTTTACGCTCTGCATCACTTGCCTCTCCCTGCCCAACTGTCAGTCATCTGTCCAGGAAATAAAACCAGCCAAAGGTTTTGGGGGGGATGGCTTGGCACGGTGTGGTTAACTTGTGGGTTATGCTGCAATAACAAACATATTTGCACATGCGACAAAGCAAGGTCGCATGTGCATTGTAATTTGCATTACAGTGTAAAGCAATAGCACTTTAGCAAATTCCCACAAAGAACCATAATTGCTAGAAAATGGCTCTAACTTATGGCTGCTGTAGAATTTTGCCTGAAATATGGAGGCATCATTTCAGACACCTCTGCTGAAATCCACATCTGCATAACATGTCATATCCAGAGATTATTCATTATTATGTGCATCCGTGCTCTTTAACAGCAGACAATGAAAACAGGCTGAATCATTGACCTGTTCCCTCGGCTGCCTCTTACTGAGTTTACTCCATTGAGACAGCACAACTAATTAGCTGTCAGACCACCACACAGAGACAGAGGACTACTATGGAGTAATCACACAGACACACACGTACACACACTCAGAAGGCTCAGTGTTGATGGTGACACTTGACAAGTCAATAAGCCAATGGCTTATCTCCCATCCTACCTCCCCGCTCCTCCACTCTATATTGATTGGTTCCATAATTATTCACTTTATCTAAAGCTGGAATTAGCAGCCTATAGCTGCTGGCCATCTAAAAATCTTGTTCAAATCCGCGCACACACACACACACACACACACACACATATACACACACACATCTACTGCATGGCATGTTCATGATTGCCCATGTGAAACATACACATTGCACAAAATGCACATGCTCGAGCGCACACACATTTGTGCACACACACACACACACACACACACACACACACACACACACACACAGGACAGGTCTAATAGAGAAAATGTAATATCGCAGTGGGTGCCATTTACACAATAGTGTTCTGAACCCCTTTCAGGAGTAAAATGCACTGTATATGTATACATTCCCTTCCATTTACCTGTGTACAATGGGTTAAGTATATTAGGACTGATAGAATGAAAGCCAGGCAGACTCATGACACAAGACTGGTAAATCCATAGGCCGTGTCCATTTACAGTATATCCCTTGTTTTTTCACTCTAAATAAAGAAGAAAAGGAAAGGCATGTTGTGCACACACATGTTGTGAGATGTTTTTTGACAAATGACAGTTTACACGGTCACTACTTCTAGTCACGTGATATTTGGGAAGCAAAAGGTCAGAAGAAAGATACATTTGACACACAGAAGAACAAAAACGCAATGACACACATACAGTATATACAGTATGGCAGACATTCACAGCATTTACCTGACTTACCATTTCTGCAATAAATACTTCCATGAATAGTATTGATTAAAAGAAGTTATACCAAATTTGCCTTTTTCAAATGTGGTGGTGATGTGGGTCGTATCTACAATAAAACAGTACACATTATCTCATGAGCCTAGCCCCATCCTTCTAAATGTACAGTATAAATGTTGAACACTGTTCAACATTTGTTAGATGCTGAAATTTAGTTTTGAAAGAGTAGCATTTCAGAGAATATAAACATTTAATTACAGTAATTCTTGATTCAATACTATTCACCTAAGCAAAGGCTTATAGCTAAATTAAATTAAATGACCCGGTTTCTCTACAATCCTCCCTTCCCAACACCCACAGACAGAATTCTCTCTTTCAGGCCTGTTTCTCAAATTAGATTACTTTGAAATATTAAACAATTACCAACCATTTATTTTCCCCTCAATGGAAAAACTGTTGGAGGCTGTTATTAGTTTGAAAATCAATTTCTGGAAAATGCTAAAAAGTCTATTCGCCATGCTCAGACAAAAGCAGATTTTGGCATGTGCATGTGGGAGGCATCATGACTGGCATATACTCATGTATTGCCATTGCCTGGATCCTTTTAAAAGTGCTTTTAGAATTGTTCAGAGTACTTTATAGGATGCTTGTCAATAAACAAGCTCTCTCAGGCTCTGATCAACAGAGTCGACCTGCTAATCAATATCTGACACTGTTGAGTCAGTGTGCTCCTGCCCTGTCCATCAATAGCCAATCAGTCAATCTCAAGCTGTTTAAGCAAATAACCTTGAGGATGACCACTTAGGGATTCAGTGAAGTGCTTATGTGTTAAAGGGGAATTACATACAGTTTTGACCTGGACCTCATTTTCCCATCTCTTTTAACTGGTCAGAGGGTTTTTAACTAGGCCTAACATCTAATCATACAATTTGCTATTTGCTATGGCCCCCTGTTTATTTACATTCTAATCTATGGAGTCTTGACAGCGGAAAGTGATGGAACTCTCAAATGAATTAGTTGATTTGAATTTGAATTGCGATAGTTTGTAGGAATGGAAAATTATGTAATTGAAATATTGCACGCAATGTCCCTTTACAGTTTTTCTTGATTGCTTACATGCATCGAACAATACAGAAGTTACATTAACAAAACTCTTCAGACAGTCAGCAATACGAAAGTGTATGTAAACCAAACTGGATCCTTTCACATTGCCTTCACACAAAATTCATTCAATGAACACAATCCCAACAATCCATGGACTCTCTTTTCATACAGTACATACCTCACATACAAAAGAATATATTGTATTCCTAGCACATGTTTTCTCAAATGCTTACATACCGTTAAAAACACATTCAAAACAGAATAATGGCAACTGCATTTCTGCAGTAACTAAATTAAGATAGATAAAGAGAGATAAAGAAAATGTTTGCAGAATATTGATCATTCCAAACACAGATTATTGCAATTTCTTCATCTTTTGAACGATTCACTGCAGTTTGGAAACATGGATCAAGAAACTCCCTATACCTTTGTCGGTGTGTGGCATAATGTGGCCCACCACCACTCTGCTGGCGTCACGGCCTGGTTTGCTGCACATCCCAGGATTTTAGTGCTATTCCTGCCTCCATACTCCCCCTTCCTTAACCCCAACCATCTTCATGACCAGACCTTATTGGATGCCATGAATGGAAGGTGGAGAGACACTTCTCTTGAAGACGGCCAGGGTTGGATTAGACATTCCAGAAGATATTTCCCAAGATGCATTGCCAGAGAAGACAGATGGGATGTTGATAGGGGGAACTTGCATATGATAGGGTGAACTTGTGATTATGCGTACTCTAGATGTTGATGTTTGTTTGTTATGATTGCAGCCCTGGAATTATGAGACTGTTTTTGTTTGAACTTTTTATATTTCAAAAATAGGTTTGTACTGTATTTTCTTTTTTGATCCACAAATGTTTTTCCTGTGTTTACAGTATTCTGTACAGAACATATGTGCTGTTGTATGTAATGTAAGTGCAAAATGTACAAAATTTAATGTGGAATTGCATGAATTGACTGAAAAATATATATTTTGATCGATAGCTTCATGTGCTTTACTCTAACAATATCGCTAAGAAGAAAAATCTAACCTAGAAAATATAATTGGAACAGTAGAAGGGCTAAATGTGTTTTAGATTGATCACCGTAGTGTTCCACTGGTTCAAACATAATCAGATCATATGAACTATGTGTGTACAATACAAATTATAGTATCTTTTTTAAATAAGTGTTTCATTTTGCAAACAATCTGATGTGTTCTGCTACTTGCATGAATGGTTGTGTGAATTGTCTGTCATGTTTTGACAAAATGAGCCCTGTTTTCAAAATCGTGCTTATGCATTCAAATAAAACTGTAACAAGTTGGATGCCTACCTTTCTAATAGGCTTTTCAACCATGATCAATTCTCCCCTCTATCACGCACCAATGCAGCCTCAACTGTCACTCCACCATTCCACCTTTTTTGCTACTGTACCTGTCACTGCTGCTATCCATCTTTCTTGGCGGTGTCTTCTGCGCGAGAAGACAGAAAATGTTAGCTCTTAAGCGGCCACTTTATCGGTCAGGGTCTTGTTCTTGACTCAACCTCACGTCACTCCTCTCCCCGCTGAAGAGATGAGCAGCAGACATGTAAACATCATTAGTGAATTCTGCATACAGAATACCCGCACGACGAGTGGCGCAATGATCATCTCCAGAGCCTGGAAACATTGGGCCTGCAGGCCTAGCACTGTGTTGAACGAGAGCCACAAAGACATCGGCTGCTGTCATTAATCATATCGATCCTAACTGGGATCTAACGAGCATCTCTGTGATCTGATAAGAGAGGGAGAGCCCCATCATTACTATAGGGGAGATATGGAGATCCAGTAAGCAGCGGCACGTAAGCCAGATGACCCACAGGGGTCTCACCCAGAGGAGGTGTGGGAGGGGGAAATGCGATGAGAGACAGAGGGTGTATACTGTATGCTATGAGACAGTAGGTGGAGAGGAGGTGAGGATATACTGTAGGGGGGAGAGCAGAGGGGAGGACACAAAGAGAGATGAGTGGTACTGTACATAATCAGAGAAGTGAACCGAGAAGAAAGATGGAATTAAAAAGAAAAGAAAAGAGGTGAAAGAAAATGTATCTGTAATATGTCAATGCAATTATATTGTAGGAATATACAGTATATACTCTTTATACATTCTACATATGTTTCCCCTAGTCAAGGAGATAAGGAATGTTAAGTTATGAATAGTCATATTCATTTAGTTATTAATAGTGATGAAAGAAAGGTATGGAGAGGTGGGGTGATGAAGGAGAGGGGGCGGAGAGGGGAGGTGGATGTGGAAAGGCAGGTGACATTTGGTGACCAGGGACTATTTTGTGGTGACATTTCCGCACATCTGCTTGTCTCTAATGCCAGGACATTCTAATGGCGGGACAATGTGTGCCTGCTCGTTTGTCAGCTTCCTAACAAGCTTGTTAGCGCTCCTCCACCGACGCTAAGCCTCATTTGTTTGTGTGCGTGTGTGTGTGTGTGCGTGCGCGCATCGCTCTTCCTCTATGTCTCACCTTCGCAGGTGAGAAGTGACACCCAAAGGTTAGAAGCGCTGCTTTCACTGCCACACTATTTGCATTTCAGTACCCAGCGTGAGTCCAAGAACAGACGTCTATCAAAGGCCTTTTCCTTTCCACAGCTGTCTTTATTATTAATTCTTTATTCATGCACATGACAAAGAGCACAAGGATTTGTCAAATCGTGTCAGCTGAAGTGCTGTCTCCCCTACAGCCTTTCTAAGCATTACTTTAAGGCTGACACAGTTAATGTATGGATAACTGGGACAGCCATGCGCAGGGGAGGAGGGCGATGCTGTGTGTGTGTGTGTGCGTGTGCGTGTGTGTGCGCGTGCCTGCGTGTGTGCGTGTGTTTGTGCGCGTGCGTGCGTGTGTGTGTGTGCGTGTGTGCGTGTGTGCGTGTCTGCGCGTGTGTGTGTGCGCGTGTGTGTGTGTGTGCGCGCGTGTGTGTGCGTGTGCGTGTGTATGTGTGCGTGCGTGTGTGTGTGTGTGTGTGTGTGCGTGTGTGCGTGTGTGTGTGTGCGTGAGTGTGTGTGTGTGCGTGCGTGTGTGTGTGTGGGTGAGTGTGTGTGTGTGCGTGCGTGTGTGTCTACAGTTGCCAAGATCTGGAATTGTGAATCTGATGTGAAACATTGCTTTAAGCAAGAGCCTGGAAAATCATAGGATCAGGGCTAAGCCTATCAATTAATCTTCAAAGTTCAGCATTGAACAATATTAATGGTAAAAAGAGACCACAAATGCGTGTGTGAATTGATTTACAGTTTAATAGAGGTTAACATGACACACTGACTTGGCTTATTCACTATTTTGTTCCTCGCTTAACATGCATTCACAAACAAAAACACAACACAACACACACACACACACACTCACACACACACACGCACACATTAAATGTGTCTTTGAAGTCGACAAAGGCCTGTTCTGTACCACCCAGATGGCCCTTTTTCTCTTAGCCAGAAGGCTTTGAAAGCTTCCATGGTGCCTGCTCTCAGACTTCACAAGACCTAATGCATTATTCCCCTGTGTCGTCTCGACAAGGCATATCACTCTTGCCGTGTATTAATACCTACTGCCACACATGCAGTACAGGCATTGGCATGTGTGCTTGTATGCGCTTTACATGTCAATCTGTGTGGATGTGCTCGTTTCTGTGCTACTACCATTATCATTAAACTCTTTGATCAGACCAGTCGCTGATGATGATGGACTATGAAAGGCAGTCAGGATGCAGCGCAAAGTGATGAAATCTCTCTTTATAGTGTTTCCTGTAAGGGCACGACACCACTCATTAATTTGAATTGTTCCTGTCTGAATTGTTCCAGCAGCCTGGCAGAAGAGAGAGATGAGGGCCCAACTATAAAGGACTGTCTCTTCATCACTGGGATATGTGACTAGGTTTCCAAATGGCTAATGAGTGAAAGGTCTGCATTCTTCCCAAAGCTCAATTATGTCATTTTATAGTTCATACGTTTGTATAACAAAACAAGTTTGCTAAAAAAAAATTATTTATTAGGCAGATGCATGTTTGTTTATTTTTTGGGGACTTTGGGAGTTTGTAAGGAAATAAATTCAGAATTATTACTCATGGAGTTGCTTGGCCAAAACCCTTGTGTTTACAGAGCATACATTATAGGCCTGTGTTTATTGAACAACCATTATTCATTCTGATTTAATAAATCATCCAATTGTAGCCTGCATGAAGGCTTAATAAGAAAAGTACAGTTTAGTGATTGTTCAGATTATTCTTAATCACTATGAAATTAATCTTGCTCACTTGGACTCACCTGGACAGACTGGAAACATTATCACTATTATGATGCTGTAATTTGGGTGATTTCTGTATACATATATCCCCTATCCCTATATCCTGGAGCAGCAAAGCCCTTGTCAGGCTGCCAGGCAGAGCACACAAACATGTGTGCCTGTCAACCCACCTGCTTGTACTCAGCAGGGGCAACTGAACAGCTTTGCTGGGAGGTCTCAATGATCCATTGGTGTAAATGTGTACGTTTTTGAGCATATGTTTTGACTGCAAGTTATGGATGTACTCTGTTACTTTGTATACTCAGAATCAGGAATACAGTAAGATAACCTGTATTCATACTGCCTGTTTACTTAGCTAGTGTCAAAGTAAATGTACTTATTGGCTAAAAGTCTTGAAACTCAGTTTGTGACTCTTTAGGATTGACTTTTTTGTGTCACCTACATTCTGATGGATATGGTTGGCCTCATGAAGGCCATTATTCAACTAAATATGTACTGTACCACAAAGGAACATATAGGGAACAATCTGCACATGGCTTCATGGCTACTATAAATCTAAAGTGATTTAAGGATAGATAGTATCAAGCAGTGAACAGTTACTTACTTGCTTCTGACTATTTCTATTTTCCATGTGAATGAGAAAAGTATGTCTCCATTAGTGAACACACACACACACACACACAATGTCAGAAGGTCATACATAAGGCAAGAGCTAATGAATGGGTTTTTACAAAAGAAACATACATGGACACACTGACACACATACTGTACCGTACATTATAGTGAAATATGAATGTTTGTGAAAATGAAATACAATGAAAGTAAATAGTCTTTGCACCTTCATTACATATTAAAGCAGAATATGTAGTCCCAATACAACCTCTACACTAAGATAAGGGTACACGGTAGACTTTGTGTGTGTGTGTGTGCATGATCTTGTCTTCCTATCTGAATGCGTTATAGCATGTATTTATATGAAAACGACATCTGCTTTCTTTCTTCACCCACATAGCATCTAATCACTGTGTTTATATTATTTATCTTCCTCCTGGTGTTAGGTCTATGACTCAGAGGGAAATCATGGAAAGTCATTATTAAAATCATTATTTGGAGGTAAATTCCATTTATCCAGTCCATTTTGTAAGTGGTAAAAATAATGCATTGTTGTTGTTTTTTTACAGTAGCCATTTCTACAATATACTGTAGTTACAAAATCATTTAACACTTTGCTATGGAGATAAAAGTAAAGTAACAAAGTACAATAGAATAGAATCACTAATGTATTTCATTAGGTTACTTATTCTGATTAATCAGTCTGTAATCATCATTGAATTTGTCTGATGAGCCAGTGCCCTTCTCTTCTGAAATTGCCTTCAGAAAGCCATCTGGCGCTAACTGAAGGATCAAAGACCTGTTCCCTCCCACCTTCTCTCTTTTACGCTCCTATTACAACGTCCCAAACTCCTCCACCTCTACAAGTAAGTCAGTATGCGTGCTAAATCTCCTCATATCTTCATTTAGCACATCAATGTCTCTCTAAGATACTGTAGTACCCACTGACATCTGTGGCAATAGCTTATTACATGGTAAGAGTGATTAAACAAATCTATTTTTAATCCTGAGCAACATAATTTAACACTGTCATAAAGCCGTTGATGCCAAAGCTTTTTACTAATTTATTAAAGCACAGAAATTCTGTACCACCCAAATGCATCTTAAATCAGATTCCGAGCAATGTATTTAATGTTTAGCCAAATTATAATTTTAATTGTTTGGCAAATGGTTGCATATGTGCATGTGTATTGTTCTGGTGTGAAAAAAGCTCAGTAGCCAATATTTTAGTTATTTACAAATACAGTTAATTCTAGTGAACATACACTTGAACCAAAACATATCAACGTGGTCTTGAAGGAGGTCTAAGATTATTGTTTAAATAATTATTAGAAGAGTTTAATTAATCTCATCATGGCTGTATAGATTCCCTGACACAGAAAAATTGGCGTGCGCGCACACACACACACACACACACACATACACACACCCACCCACACACACACACACACGCTGACATTAGGTTGGAGGGAACATATCCCTTCCGTCTGACTGCTTATTTTCTCTCCTTCTGTGGCAAGCAGAGAGAGGAGGCTCATATCACCCCGGATGGCAGTTCATTTTCAATTAAAGATGTTCATTAATTAAAGCTGTTTTCTCTGCAGTGCCCTTCTCAGCTAACATACTGTCAAACCACAGTATCAGCTGCATTGTCAAGGTCAGGCACACTATCGCATAAAGGGATGATTGTGTGTTTGTGTGTCCTCTTGTTTGAAGTGTGAAATGTATACTGTATAAATGAAGATTGTATGACGCAAAATACACAATTATGACAATAATGACACAATTGTCACTAACGTCTGGTGTAACTGTTATTCTATAATTCTATGTGTCACAAAGAAAGTGCTAGTATATAATATATTAAATGTATACATGCCGCCTCACTAACGTATTGAGCAACCAGTATTGTTGCTATTGAACATATAGTATTTCCTCTGGTCAAACCCATCATTGGTCTTACTATTTTAATTACTATCATTTATTTTTCTTTCTCATTATTTGTTTCTGTCTTTCTCACTCTCTCTCTCTTTCTGTCTGTGTGTGTGTGTGTGTGTGTGTGTGTGTGTGTGTGTGTTGGTTGCATATTAATCAAGACACCTGGAGTGGAACAACAGGGAGTTGAGTCCCATTCCCACCCATCCCTGCTCCTCAGGGCTGATGGAGATAACAGTAGATAGCATGGAGCCTTGGGACAAGATGTGTGTGTGTGTGTGTGTGTGAGTGTGTGTGTGTGTGTGTGTGTGTGTGTCTGTGAATGTGTAAGAGAGAGGGGGAGAGATAGAGAGAGGGAGAAAGAGAGATAGAGAGAGAGAGAGAGAGAGAGAGAGAGAGAGAGAGAGAGAG
>JAODUG010071827.1:0-13419 GCA_027564795.1 Aphredoderus sayanus
GGCATTTCAAATTAAAGTGATTTTGCACCTCCAGATGATATTAATTTGAAGCTTAAAGGAACATTCCTCCACACCTGTGCGTTTGGAGCAGACAGGTGTGGGAGGGGCTCATGCTGGTTTCAACCAATCAGCATTGCTGTTTTGGATACACAATAAGCTGGGGCAAATTTTTATAGGGTACTGGGCTATACTTCCCTGGGGGGTAACTACGAGATTGAGGAGCATCCTTTAAAGTTGTGGCTTTTACAGGGGTATAAGCTATATGAGAGTCTATTAGTACCATGATACAGTAATATAAATGTTATGTTGGTACAGCGATATATTTATGTACGCTAGATATGTTGAAATCATTGTCTCCATTTTAATTTGCATAGCGGTATATAGCACCATTTGATTTTCTCCTATTGCCGTTGCCCTGTTGGTTTTGCTCTGCTCTACCAAGACAAAAATAAAGTCATACACACACATGAACTGACACTGTGTAATACAAGCAGTAAACACACTGATACAAACACATGCACTAATCGAGACCAGCCGTGTTATTTTATAGAGATTACATTAGCAAAAAGAAGATAGAATATTATCATATAACATTGAATCAGTTTTGGAAAGTGTTTTCTTGTAGAGACAACAAAGCACATCCCGTTCTGCCTTAATTAATAACTAGGGAGAAATTATTCTAGAATAAATGGAGAACTTAATTGCAATTCTCAGCTGACTGCTGTATCTCAGTCTGTCTGTTCCATATTTGCAGCACTGCATTCATTAAAAATGTGCATCCAAACTTTTTTTAATGAAAACTTATTTTTTCCTCCCAAGAAAACTTTCAGAGACTGCTGAAATGATTCACGTGCGAAACTTGGCCCCTTGGGAAGTGTCAAAGTGATTGACACCCCTCTCTCTCTCTCTCTCTCTCTCTCTCTCTCTCTCGCTCTCTCTCTCTCTCTCTCTCTCTCTCTGTCTCAATCTTTGTATCCATCTCTAGCTCTCTCTCACACACACACACACACACATACGTACATGTGCACTGAGAACATGTGAACTAGTGGGAAGGGAAGAAGATATCAGATAGCTGTAGCTGTTAGTGATCAAAGCTGAATTTAAATCTAAAAGGACTGCATAGATGATTCAGTCATTATTCGGTCTGGGTGATCCTACCAGCAACTGTCATATCAACATTGTCTCCAGGTCACAGTGAATAGGCACACTATATTGTCTTACATGCAAGTACCATAAGAGCCTCCCTAGGCGAGGGTCAATAACAATTTACTTATTACAGTATTTTGTAATCCTGTCTAGAATACTTCCCAGACACACTAAAATAAAACCCCGAACCTGAATATTTACTCTTCTCCAATGCAGTCATTGGTCGATTCTGATGAAAACGCCTCCGTTATTCTGTCAGGAAATGTTTTCTGTTCTATGTGAAATTGCTGTGAGTTTCCATACGTGAAGCCAAAGCAGGCTTATACTGTTTTGACTAACTAAACCCAATTACACTAATGTGGTATAGGCTTAGTACTGGGGAGCTTCTACTGCTACAGACGAGCCACTTGGGAGAGGCAGATCACACAGCCCCATGAGATGGGCTTGCTGTAATTTCATGTTACAAGTATCTGTAAACATTCTATTTGCATCCAGATAAAATGTATCGTGGTATCAAACGGTGTCTTAAAACCACAGCTCTCCCCGAAAATATATAAGCATTTTTGTTTCATCTGCAATCCATTGCCCTTCCTTAATTATGCTACCGTTAATAAAAACGTTGTGGTCTTCTACATTATGTTGGTGTTACACCAACATAAGACCCATAGCAAGAAGAAATAAGACAGAGCTTTTACTACATAAAAATTACGTTGAAGATGACTTTGACTAATCTATTCTATAATGTGTAATCCATGCTGTTTCTGTTTTTCATCAAGCCACACTCACTCACTCACTGTAGACAGTTATGAGTGGCAGATCGGCTTTGTTCCACACAACTTGTACTGTATGCAGCTTGTGAAACATGAGGCAGAGTCTATCCCTGTGTGCATCCTTTCGGAGGAACAGGCAATGCGCAGGGTTGCTTCAGTAATTAAAAAAGCAATTTTCAGTAATGCAGACTAACTCCCAACAGCAGAGAGCTAGGGCTGACTGTTACTATGCCGAAACCCCAGAGGATTTGAGTCCGTTGTCTCCCTCTGTGTGCCACTGGAGGCAGAATGAAAACCACAAGGCAATGAACACAGTAGAAATTCCCATTTCCCCTGCCCATCTGAGCCAACTGTGGAGGTTCCCTCAAGTCAATGGAAGTCAGCAAATAGTGGAACATACGTTGTGGGTTTGCGACTTACCGGAAGAGTGGTATTAAACGAGTACACAAGTTCATTCTGTCTTAAAGGATTGTTGCTGCTGCTTGTCTTGTGTTCTTGCTGTTTATTTAGTCATGGAAGCCTCCCGTATTAATGCCGTACTCCGGTATTTTCCTTCGACACCCACTGGACTGTATGTTTTCCATCACTGTAGCCCTAATCTTTGGAGTTGCAGCAGGTTTTCTTGCTCATTTATCTTTTCTTCACTACTTTTCCCAGATTTACAATGAAGATTAATACCCAAAACCCAGTGGATTAAATAGTGTCACTATATTTTACATAGATTCCTATTAAAAAGCCTTAAAGTGAAGGCTGTGGAATACACAGCTATGCGCCTCCTTATAAAAGTCAATATCTGTGATTAAACTGAGACTGTCGCAGAGGCTTGATGTAATGACTTTTTCCCCGCTACAGTCAAATTACTGTCGTAATCTCCCCGTTGAATTATTGGACTATCAGCTCCCCCACATACAGTAGACCGTCATGGCCCCCAGTGCCTGATACAGAACACAATCAGTACTAAAGCCATATCCCACCCCTCAGCCAATATTAAAAAGATGAATTATAGCCAAATTAGATCTTAGCAATAACATGGTCGTGGTCCTTGTGCGGGGAAAAAAAAATCTAATCAAGTTTGATAATACAGGAGTGTACACTAGGGCTCTCCTCCAAGTACCTGTATACTATACTGTAGGTGTGTTGGTTTCTACAATACCTTTCTAATATTGGTAGCTATCATTGAGATAAGTGTTGACATGCTGAGATAGCCCCGGGCTTCAAGTCCTCATTAATAGCAATAGAACATCTGCCGCTATTTGGGAAGAACCCAAAGGGAATGTTGATTCTTCCCAGAGCTCTAGAGAAGATATATTGCTACCGGGGAATGAAACATTAAAGCAACGCCCTCGCTACCTATCGATGTAATACATTCACATGATATACGAGCCTGTTTGTCATCCTCAATGGCGTTCTGCAATTAAGAAATTGCAAGCGCAGTGGAAAACAATGTAAAATGTTATTGATGGACATTTTTCTTTTTTTACACTTGTATTACACTGATGTATGTGAACCAGCTCCCAGATTTTCAGTATAGTCCAATTCATGAATCTGTCTTTAGATGCAGATTAATGGTATACGTTTTCCATTGTACACATTTTAAAGGGGTTTAAAAGGATCCTTGTAACAAAATAAAAAAATCACTGCATCCAGTGTACCTTTTGCTGAATGTACTTTCTCTCATATGGCAAAATGCTAATTCTGCTTAAAGATTATGCAGGTGCAAATGCCGTGGCCAAAACAGGGTTTTGTGTGATGTGTAAGGATTCAATATTTTACACAATATGACTTATGGGCAAAAGAGCATGGGACACCAGTTATTACCAGTATTTATTTATTTATATGTTTTGGTGTAGCAAGCTAAAACAGTGCATTGTACATCTGGACCGCCCACAGAGGTGGCAGGTCAGCTGGTCCAGGTCCCAGCTGGTGGTGGCCTGGGACACTGTTATTTACTCACTTCAGTTAAATATCCAGGGTCCAAATCCAACGGCGTTTACAAAAGCAACCTTGTATTCTTAACTGCTTTCTTCTCTTGGTTTTACCCTTGATCATGAAGGTCAAGACTGCTCCTCCTTTCTTCTCCTTTCTTCTCCCTTAACTCCTTCTCCTCCCCAAAGTGCCATGGTGCTTCTCGCTCTGTAAGATTAGCTGCTAATCCATGAAAGGTAGCGGATTGGCTTCGCTCTCTCTTTTGAATGCTATTAAAGGAGGCTGACCTGAGGTGTGTGTGTGCGCTGTGCTGAGAGTGGATGTGTGTGTGTGTGTGTGGGTCTGTTTGTATGTGCATGCATATGGGGGTGTGGCTCCTTGTTGTAATCCCGTGATAACCAAGTCTGATGCTGAGATGCTGGAGGAATGGACAGGGCCAAAAGTGGGCTGGGGTTTGGCTACAGCGCTGATCAGACAAAAACGATGACTTGGACTGGGTCAGTTACCAACGGGGATGTCCTGCTCTGGCCCCCACCCTTCCACACCCTCCGCAACACCTCCACAAGCACCCTATAATACTGGAATGGCCTAACCAGAAAGACCAGCTGTTCAGTACAGCATGTTCAGAGGGCACAAGACAATACGTTGTTCATGTCAATTCAACTCTGCAGTGGCTCTTTTAATGGGTTTTGGTGGTATTTTACATTTTTATTGAATACAGACAGAACAGGATAGTCTAGTAATTTTATTGTATATATTGATTTTAGAATTTAATTTATATATTTTCTTCTTCTTCTTCTTCTTCTTCTTCTTCTTCTTCTTATTATTATTATTATTATTATTATTAACTATATCATTTATAGATCTGAGGACTTTCCACTTCATGTCATGAACTACAACAAGTAGGCAGTGCATTATGACTTTCAAACTAAACAGTGCACAGTATAGACATCATGTGGGCGATTTACTGCATTTACTGCATACTATTTTGAGCTCTTGGGCTGAATTATTATTGTATTTTTTATTATTCTATCAGTTATAAATAATAGGAAAACATTCATTGACAGCATAATGCATAATCTTGTTTCACTTTTATCAATTTAGGCCTGGATCTAAGTTTCGCTTCTAATCTAGTCTAATTTTCATTTACATTTACAGATACATCCGACTTAAAATAAGTAGAATTGTCAATAGCTGAATAGGTTATTATAACAAACAACATTCAGAATGACAAAATTATTTCATCAGGGCTAGTCTAAACATTTGACAACATACTCTACATTACATAACATGCCATTGAATCCTCAGAATAATTGCTAACAGACGAAATAGCAGTAAAGTGCTTATTAATGAAATAATTATATAATGAATGAATGAATTTGATAATTAATTGGAGTTTGGTGGAAAGCTGTCTGAGGTCAGAGTAGGCGTCAACATCACTGCTCTTGTTCAGGTGCTGGGAATAGAGGAAGAGAAGTGGCCAGCTGAAGACTCCCCATTGACATCCTGCACATAATTGATTGTTTATCAGTCTGCAGCCTGAGAGGCAGCAGTGTGTACTGCTCACACATACTGTACACACACACACACACACACACCCTGCAAAAAACATGCTGACATTGGCTCATGCAGACAAAGAGACATGAATGAACAGAAGCTCAAAGCTGCACGTGCACACAGACACACACACACACACAAACACACACACACACACACACACACACACACACACACACACACAGCTGCTGAGACCGTGAATCTACACAAAAGATGAAGTCAGCAACTTTTACCACACACACATCAACATACACATGCAAGCATGCTATTTTATTTTTATATTTATATTATTTATATATAGACGTTCAACATACTGTATTTTACCATAACGAATGTCTCTCTCTCTCTCTCTCTCTCTCTCTCTCTCTCCCTCTCTCTCTCTTTCTCTCTCTCTCTTTCACTATCTACCTCTATATCTGTTGGTGTCTGGAGTCAAGGCTGGCTCAGGCAGCTAAACACAGATGTGACCTTGGCCTCTCTCTTTCCCTCTCTCTCTCTTTCTCTCTCTCGTCTCCATCGTCCTCCACTGCTGTTACTGGCTTTATTTTCCTCAGAGAAGGTTTTAATTCTGCCTATCAGCAGATGGGGGCGTGACACAGCAACAAGATCAACAGCAGGCAGTGCCCTTCAATTTATCACGTGCACACACACACACACAGACACAAACCTGAGTGTACACACGTCTTCGCTGGAGGAGCCCGTCACAGTGGCACCTTGGCTGTGGATGAGCGCTGGCTCTGTTCAGGTGGTGTAATGGATTGGATGATGGCAGGGAAATGGGCTATCTGACTCGTGTCGCAATAAAGCTGCATTGCAATTTCCTCTCTTCGATGCCTCCTGTTTGTTGTCGTCAAGTCACACTGTGATGCTGGTTAGAGTAAGTTTAATGGCCCAGAGGGGAAGAGTTTTAGTACATAAAGCCTTCTTTCAAGCAATTTGCAGCAGGCAAAATGTTTAGGTGCCTTGTTTGGACTGGCTCATGAAGGCTGGTCCATGTGTAAACAAAATGTGCAAAAAGCATTTGGAGAAATGAATGTACTGTACTACACGCTCATTTTTTTGCCACAGAAATCCATTAAAACCAGCAGAAAAAGAAAGCCAAACTGCTGTTAAAGAGCCAAACCCCTAACCTGTGTGCAGGTTAGGGGTTCTTTAACAGCATATTTTTTTTGTTGTCTGAACCTTTTACATTGTACGGTTTTTATTCAACTACTGGTTCTTTCAGAATGTTTTAATGGGAGAAGTTCTAAGGTTGTTGATGAAAAGGTTGTTGTTATTGCTATTATTTGCTATCTACAGTACAAGCACAAAATTCCTTCCCTGTAACTTGTAAGATGGCGTTTAAATAAATGTGCTGTGATCATTTTTTCTGCAAATATATTGTTTGTACTGCTTTAGTACAAATACGTTATACTTTATGTGTGCATTTATCATGACATGTCATTTGTAAAATTGTGTGTGAAGTGTGGAATTCGCATTTGTAGATTGGTACTTCCACAAATGGTACTTGCATTCTTTCTTACATCTTACATCTTACATATTTTTCTGAACAATAAATATTTATCTGAATCAGTCACATGAATGCTTAGTCAGGATCTACTTGTCAGAAAGTTGTTTACATTGGGATGTTAAAAAAATACTAGACATCTTGTTCTCATCAGTCGTGTTCATTGGCAAATTAACAGTAAGTTAGGAAGACAAAGGGAACACAAAGACGGCATGCAAAACATGCACGCAGAACACAGCTTCTTTTAAAAAGCCCATGAGTCGACATCATTACATGTGCAAATTAAGCAGTCTAATTGCAGTGGGGATAAATGATTCCAAGCTTTATTACGCACAGTGTTCAATTACTCATTATTTGCCAGCCAAGCACAATGAATTAAAGTAAACCATTATGGTGTGGTGGCAGTAGATAGCTGGGTGGGCTAATGACTGCAACTTCTGTGGTGAAATATGTATACTGGCAGGAGCAATGACCAATTCCGAAGCATTAGGATAACAGATGCACACCACTACTGCCAAGGTTCTTACAGTTAAAATAACTGTAAATATATGTACATATATTTACCATACCACAGTATACCATACAGGTATACTGAATATAGTATTAATTGTGACTAGACAGATTTAGAACTGACCACACACCAACTGGAAGAACTTACATTTTCTGTTTGTGGCCCTTTAAGTAAATGTTGAGAGTCTCAACATTCTTTTCTTTTGCAAGGGCGACCAGGCCAAGAAGGCAACTGTGCAAAGGCAGAGTGGCCAATAGACAACATTTTTAGAATTTTGAATAGTTTGTTCAAGCAGTAGTAAAGCAGTTCGGCAAACAGAAGACAGGGGGGAAAAGCTCTGGTGGTATTCAGGGTATGCCAGGGTTGCGCTTTTCAAAGTTGCATACTTATCAGCTGACTATCTTTGGATATCTGGTGTGCTTTTAATGCCCACTGGCAGAGTTTTGCACTCATTTGAAGAGGGAAATTAACAATCTGAATATGAAACTGAATGTGAACACTTTGGTAAAGTAAAGTTTTTTTGTGTGTGTTTCTTGTCTTCAGAACATGATGAATGCCTCAGTGGACTGCATAACTGTGACCAGAATGCACTGTGTTTTAACATGGTTGGAGGCCACAGCTGCTCCTGCAAGCCAGGCTACACAGGCAACGGAACAGTCTGCAAAGGTACGCCATGATGTTGGATCTTGAAAATAGAATTGTATTCGTGCACTAGTGATGAGGTTTGTTACTGGCACTGTCATCAACAAATAAAATCCCAGATCAAGGACTACAGTGGTGTGTTGATTTTAACCAAGGCTACATACTGTAATTTAAATGCATATTTTCTTTTATTTTTGAAATTGTCTTCGTCTCTTTTATAATAAATTGTTACTCTTCTCCATGTTAAGGTTTATCTATTTATAAATAAACCTTCACTTTTATACAGTATATTTACAGAAAGTCTACCAACTAAACTGTACTTTATCAATCTGATGAAGCTTGTGAGTGAAATATGGCTTCACTACTATGAATAATCGTAAATAAGAAGTGTGCATTAATATTTTTTCTAGAAATGTTTACTGCAGGTTTTTGGCAAATTGGTTCAAAGACGCATTATTATATTTAAAGATGCAGCATTTTCATCCCATAGCAATAAACTGCAGCACTGAGGTTTATAATTATAGAAGAACACATGGAAATGGCTAATCCTGTAATTTAACCTTTTGTTATTGGTCTTTTCCTCTCTTTTCATTCTCTTCCTACACTACATTATAATTCAGCATATGCGTTTCATCTGCCTTTAAAAGTGTTAGGTAGCAGGTAGGGGCTATACATCTCGCTCAAAGGTGGTGACAGACCCACTTTTTGACTGAGACTCCACAGCCTTAACCTATGGCATGTACTTTTATGCTTAATAATTAAACACAAACATACTGTATATACTATAAGTTCTATGATTGGAAATACAATGCTTCTATTTCCAATCACTTTAAGCGGGATCTCAACTGACTGTACAGTATATAATTTGTTCACATTGGCAACATTGGTGAAATCTCAGCTTTATGGCAAGTTAGTCCATCAAGGGAACATTTATGAATTAGCTTTGGGAAAATTAATATATCAGTCTGGGGGATGTTGTGAGAGACTATAATGAATCACATCACAAAATTAGCTCTTATTCTGTATGCAAATATATAAGCTGCTACCGGTCTAATTACATAGCTAATGTTTGTTAATCTTGATGAGTAATGGATATGTTCGCCTGGTCTGTACTTCCAGCTATGTGCGATGGACTGTGCCAGAATGGTGGGACCTGTGTCTCACCTAACAACTGCATTTGCCAGCAAGGGTTCACTGGGCGAAGGTGTGAGACAGGTATGAATTTATTCATCATTTAATTTCTACGTTTTGTCTATTCTCATCTCCTGAACATAACTCTTAAGTGCAAGGTTTTTCTCCCCCATCGAATGTGTTTGATGGAGAGGTAATTGTGAGGTGAAGTGTGAAATCTGCTGTTCCAGAGTCATTGGTAGTGGGACAAAAGGAGACAGGAGTGTGCGATAATGAAAGTCTTTACTGTGCGGCGGCGTTTTGGATCAAAGTTGCCGCTTAAGTTACCGAGGCATCACTGGGCGATTGTTGAAAATACTGCAATTACTCTTACTTTATGGAGCTGTCTTCTGTCGGCCCCCCGACAAAACAGCTGATGCGAAATTGTTAAAATGTTCACAGCAACCACCAGCTGTTGTGCTTGCCTGCTAGCTTTCCTGTATTAAAATGTATGTGTGAGTTTTTTGTGTGTGTCGCCATTGTGGGTAATGAGCTTGTATGTCTTCCAAAGTCCTGACTAAGATTGTGAAGTGCAGTTGCAGCAATATGGGAATTACCCAATATCACAGCCCATTTGAATCAGAATGGCATTTTACAGATTAAATTCTTTATCCTAGAGCTGGGTAGTATTTTTATTCAAGATGGTTTGGTATTTTGGTATTTTAGTTATCAAGATATTACGATATTGCTTAAATGTTGTATTTTATTGATAATAAAGACAGCATAACAATAAAGCGATGACATTATATACACTTATTTCAGGGTGAAATACAGTCATTTCCTTCCACATCTGATTCACAATACTAAATGTTACATTAAGATATTAAATAGCATGATATCACCAGAATGATAAAATATACAATATATCATATGTACTGTATACACTGTATAAAATGTATTGCTGTAGAGGTATTTGATAAAAAACAGTTACCTCTCTTCTAAAAGACAGACCTGCATTATACAAGAGATTTTAATCTCAAGGAGTATTTTATTAAATAAAGGTGTATCCAATAGGGTTTGATAATTTAACCAAGTATTAAATTTACCATCCTGATATTGAAGTGCGTGGAAATATGACACCAATCTTGTGATAAGAGGCTATGAAAGTCTTTCCTCTATTTATGTATTCTACATCAGTCCGAGGCATTTCTGTGCAGTACTGTACGGACGATGGACGTTAACCAGAGGAGTCTCTGTAATCCTGGTTGCACTCAATATACCCTTTGTCTAATCTATTACTGCTACATCTTGCTCATACCACATTTTAACTGTTCTGAGAATGTGATTTGGGAGGCAAGCTGCCAAGATAATAGAAAGTTAGGTTGTGACAGTTTGCTCAATGGCTGCACTTGTGTGTTAGGCATAGGCAGATAGAATAGGGGGTCCGTCTTCTTGCTAATTGGTTAGTGTATTGATTGCACATAAAGGCGACTTTTGTTCTTACAAGGCATCCTTTTTACTACCTGTTTTAACGTAAATTAATTTCCTCATGTTGCAAATGTGTGCTCCTGAGGCGTGTAGTACACGTGAATGTGTGCTTTATGTGTGCGTGTGTGTGTGTGGGAACGTGTTAACACAAGGAATTCACAGCAGAGGGCTTTCTGAGGGAGCATGTTGCTAGTAATGGCACAGTCCAGGCAATCACACATTCCATTACCTTCTATAGTGATTTAGATCGCTCCCTCTCTTCCCCCTCCCTCCTCTCTTTGTGTCTGTCTCTCGACCTCTGTGACTCGCCACTAAATCCGCCCTTCAGCTTCCTCAGAACGTTCAGAGACGAATTTGGTGAAACAGGACTAAGCTAAAGTATTATGTCTTTACAATTATGTATACGAAGGGCTTCTTGTTATGGGCACCTCTGTTCTTCTATAGCATAGCATTATGCTATAGAAGCATTTCTTATTGTTATGATGGCAGTTATGTATTCAAGTTTTATAGAACCTTCTAGTTACCTCCAGGCGATCAATGTACTTTTCTGCCTTTAAGTAATGTACTCAAAAATCTCATATTTGGCCACATGGCGGGTCCATCTGATTATGTATGATTTGTGTGTTTTTCAATTGTCATAGCTGAGTGTATTTATTTATTTATTAATTAATTATTTATTTATGTATTTGTGTTGTTTTATGTGCCTTTTAACCCTTCTGTTGTCCTCTGGTTTCAAACTCACACCTTGTTGTGCCAGTAGTGCACATCATATGTCTGTGTAAACTGGAGAATTAGGTTTAGCGCCTTCTATCTGCCACAAAGAGGTAGTGATTTGGGTCATTTTGACCCGGAGGACATTACGAGGGTTAAATTAACACCAGCAGGAAGCATTATTCATTCATGATCATGTTAACTTTGTTTATATTTTGGCTGGATATCAGATACAGTATAATGTATAAGATTATAAATTAGAGCAAGCACACCATATAACCAGCCATTAACTAGAACCTTTAGTATGTGGCAGCGTCTGGGGGAGCCATTTAGAAATAAATGTCCAAGTCTAAATCATATAACTGCATACAGCAGGGAAAACTTTTATTTTGACGTGTGGTGGAGATATGTTACAGTACTGGATTGGAAGCCAACATATATTTCGCTCTATGATTGTCTTCAACATGTCAATGGAACGAACGGTTGATGCGTCTAGTTGTTGTATGCTTCTATGGTTATCTCCTGCCTTCCTACCAGTCCATAGACCCGGTAGAATGTCTTAAAGCCAGGTGCCTGCAGACAGACATCTCCAGCAGGGGGCTCTGTCATCTCCTTCCTAATCACACAGTGGCAGAGGTCCACGTATCACTGCTCCAGGCTCTGTCTATTTTAAGGCTCCTCACTCGCCCACTCATCATTGTGCTTGATTAAAATTTGCAGAGTCACTGTCTGAAAACAGTCACGCAACGCAGCAAGCGTGCGAACGCACCGTCCTGTGCTCAGCCTCGGGCGCCGAACCATTTGTCATGTAACACCCGCCGCTGTGTGTGTCTGTGTGGACTGTATTTTTGCTTCTTTATCTCCCCACTACCTGCTCTCTGCATGTTTCTCTGCCACCTTCAATTCATTTGCCCTATTTTGGATATGAACACCTGGTGGCCATGAGTAGTACTGCATCTTTAACACCTTGCCAGCTGCTGTGATTTCAGTCTGGTGTCATGTTGTAGAGGCACTCCCAGAAGCACGCCTGCTGCGTGAGGGGGTCACTGTAGTGGTCCCCACTGCACGGCAGGAGCTGATATGCGCACAGCTGTGTGTGCACACCGGAAACACCTGGAAGCAGTATGTAGACACTGTCAGACTGAGGTACACTGCGGTGTGCAGGGATGGAGAGTGGTTGTGGGGGGGGAGGAATTAACAGACAGCAAGCGTGCCAATGTGTTAAAAGGTGCAGTACTACTAATGGCCACCAGGTGTCTAATAGAGCAAATGAACTGACAAACGAGGACGAAGTCATCTTCTCTCTACCAGTACAAAGTGAATAAGGAGGTCCATAAGGTGGTCTCAATAGTTTGGTGGGTGGCAATAGTTTGGTAGTGATGGTGGGTGGCAATGCTTTCTATACGATTCTATACTAAGTGACAGTTAACATTAGTTCAACCCTGTGCCATTCCGCTAATACCACTCATGAGCAGAGCTTGACGTGCACAGTAGAATGGAAGCGAAGGGGCCCGTGTGGTGGGGGGGGGTGAGATGGGGGGGTGAGGTGGAGAGAGCGGGGGCGGGCGAACACGGAAAAGCTTTCAGGAAAGAGCCGCTCTCCGCCGCTCTGAACCCTGGGAGCTTTTAGAGGTGTCCCACCGGGACACGCCTGTTCTTCCCGCCGCGTGGCTGACTGACGGCTTGTCATGGGGGAGAGGAGGACAGCTCTTCACACACACACACACACACACGGCCGGTTGTTTGCTTATCTTCTCTCTGTAACCCAATCTGGGTGTTGTGTGTTTGTTTGTTTGTCTGCATGTGTGTGTGTGTGTGTGTGTGTGTACGCGCGCGAGAGAAACTATTTGTTGTCCGATAGTTTTGTTCTGTGGGTGTGTGTGTGTGCGTGTGTGTGTGTGTGCGTGCACGCGCGAGAGAAACTATTTGTTGTCCGATAGTTTTGTTCTGTGGGTGTGTGTTTGCGTGTGTGTTTTCGTGTGTGCGAGAGAGAAACTCTGTTGTCCAATAGTTTGGGGGTGTGTGTGTGTGTGTGTGTGGGGGTGAGCGTG
>JAODUG010071878.1:0-13416 GCA_027564795.1 Aphredoderus sayanus
GTGATGTACTCAAACATCTCGTATTTGGCCACACGGCGGCACCATCTGATTGGGTATGATTTGTGTGTTTTTCAATTAGCATTGCTGTGTGTATTTATTTATTTATTTATTATTTATTTATTTATGTATTTATGTTGTTTTTTGTGCCTTTTAACCCTTCTGTTGTCCTTGGGTATCAAATACACACCTTGTTGTGCCAGCTGTGCACATCATATGTCTGTGTAAGCTGTAGAGTTAGGTTTAGCGCCCTCTATCTGCCACATAGAGCAAGTGATTTTGGTTATTCTGACATCACAAGGGATAACCAAATTCAGTCAGTATGACTTGCATACACACTGTTTAGGGATTTATTCTCATGCCAAGTTCAACCAATCAAAGTTGCACACGACCCTAGAACCCAATTTCTTGTAAAGTATACAATATGCTTGCTGCTCTGTCTCTTTTACTGCAACCCCATCTCCACTGGACTTTAAATACAGCTTCTCAACAGCTTTCACCCTCAATGAAAATACCAGAATCTAATTTGGCCCTCACGCTCTCTGACCTGTTGCACAATTATGGCTGCTAAAATAAACAATTTGCCTCAATTTGTTTCAGTGGAAAGCGTTACTATTGGAGAAATGCAACTTGGTTTTTGGGAACTGCTTTTACTCAAAAACATACATTTATCACGTTGTCAATACAACAACAACAGTGACAAGTGAGTACAGCTGTGAGCTAAAGGTCACAAACCTACAATGAATGAGGGGTTAACTGATGGGTTAACCTAGCGCAATGACTTAACCCAAAACAGCGGAGGTAAGAAAACTGCAGAGGAGAAGGTTTAACAAAAGTTCAATAAGTAACAGGTAGGGGTTAGGCAACTTGTTTACAGGAAGGTCCATGCTGGGGATCGAACCTGGGATCTTTCAGATGGGAATCAAACACAGAGCCCTCTAGACTATCTTCATTTCAAACAGCATCTGGAAGTGCTCTACGCTGTTGGACTGTTACCTAAAACCTCACCCGCCACTCCACACCGGACCAGGTTCTGGGGGCTAAATCATTTTGAAGAGCGGAGGAAGGCTTGGAAGTAAAAGCAGACAAATAGATTAAGTGGATTTACAGCTCCTGAGGTTAGTGCCCAGGTGGGGGGAAGATTCCGTGCCTTCACTTAATTGTGTTTAATACCCACTCAGTGGGTCTCTTCCCAGTGTGCCTCTCTCTTGAGTGACTGTGGACCAACCCAACCCCCATTCAATCTGCTGGGACTGTCTCTAGAGGCTGTCAGGAGCGTGACCTTAATCTCTATTCCGCTACAAGTAATAGTACAACACAGCCACACAGGAGGCCCATGGAAGCTCTTATCTCAGTGGTGATGTGACCTGGACACATATGGTTTAACTGCAGGGCAGAAGTCCTCGCTGAGCTCCTTATCTGCTTTTAATTGAGGATGAGCCATGTTTTGACAGCCTTTCTACTAAGAAAGGATTAGGGAATGTCCCTACAAAGTGAGTTGGGTGGGAGTCGGTTAACAAAGAATCACAATGATTCTGTCAGTGCTGTATGGATTTCATTAAGCTGCAGATAGGCATTTGTGTTACCTTGAGGGTAGGTGTTGTGCATTGGTTTATTATGGATTCTATTACAGAACTACTGACAGCAATGCTTTATACAATTCCAATTCATTTGTGGTCTGGTGTGATTCCATGCTTTGATGCAATCCCTATGTGTAATCTAATCTAATAACCGTGTTCCCCAGAAAAGAGGAACCAAATCTTCTGCAGGGTTATTCAATTAGTTACACTATTCAGAACCAGTTATCCGGCATATCTAAATACTAAAATGTACTGTATGTCCTGTTAAATTAATGCTTGATAGATGCCAAGCGGATTAAGAGGTGAGAAAGGATGCAGTTTTTGCTTGAAAATTTACATTTCTGCAGGCAGCATGCCAATTGGGTGCTCCCTCGATCCTTTGCATGATGTTGTGATAAAACTGCACATTTTAGAGTGGCCTTTTATTGTGACCAGTCAAAGGCACACCTGTTTAATAATCATGCTGCTAAGTATTGATCTTCTTGATCATTTTGATATGCCACATCTGCAAGATGGATGGATTATTTTGGCAAAAATTAAGCACTCACTAACACTATTTAACACATTTGTGACCAAAAGTGAGGAAAACAAATCTGTTTTTGTGCTTATAATAAGATATAATAAGATCTTTTACAGTACTCATGATAAATGGGAGTGAAAACAATTGCAATCTTTTTGTATTAAAGATTACATACTGCACATGTAGAGTATAAATCAACAGTTTGGTTAGCAGAGGCCCCTTGGGATCTGACCTCATTTGCCCTGTGGGTAATTCAAGCCTGGTGTTGAGGTCCTACCTGACCATCTCTCTTTGCTGTCATTATTGGAGAGGCTGTTTGTGCAGGTTTGCAGGGCCAGATGCTGATATTAATCGGATAGCAAATATAGTTTACTGGGTCCAATAGGGATATAGCACAAGAGCAAGATATTGTTTATTTCCTGCAAAAATGGTAGAGATTAAATATGTGTACTATCACAATGTCAGCAAATGCACTATAGAAACACGTTTTTGTAATCCAATGTTGTTGTGTCATTGCAAATGTAGCTCCATCAGTCCATATTAATATTACAGGCTGGCAGGATACATTACCTTGAATATTCTATGAACAAAGCCCAGTTAGAAGTTAGCACAGGAACTCTCAGAAAAGAAAGAAACCATGACCATGACCATAATCCAGTACGCCGGGCTTCTTCAAATCAATTTCAAGATTTAGATAAGAGCAGTGACCAGCCAAGAGAACATGTAATATTATTATTCATGTTTGGCAATATTTGCATGGCACCGTCAAATTTCTACAGAAGAACCCAGGGGCATCATTTATGAAATGTTCTTATGCACAGATTTGATATTAGTATGTGTGTATGCTCAAGTTCACGCCAAAGTTAAGATCTATAAAAACTATCTTCGACGTGAAATATTATTTAACTCCATGTCAAGTTCCAACTTGCAAAACGCATAATGCATGTTTCCTTGTGGCAATGTTGGAGTGTTGCAGGTATTCGGAAATGAGCATATTTAATAAACTAACACACTTAACGCACATTTCAGAAAGGATATTAGATCAAATGTAGAATGGTTTGCAAATTTTTTATAAATGCGGCCCCAGCAGTCTAAAATCCCGCAGGGGAACAACATTTAGATATAAATCAGACAAGTATTTTTTCAACATTTTGATACATAAGCTCCATAGGAAGTCATTCATAGCTTCATGTATATAATTAATAGGCTAACTATACTTATTCAGACACTTTCTTAGACCTTCCAAACTGTTTTTTTCCACACAGTTGTGCATCAAGGAAACAAGACAGACAGATGTAGAAGGAAAAGGCCACATGGATCGAATAGATGTGTTGTAAGCTTTTGCAAGGTGTCTGTGTGGAAGGAAGAGGGTGATAGATGTT
The DNA here is from genome assembly GCA_027564795.1 of Aphredoderus sayanus. Classification (NCBI taxonomy): domain Eukaryota; kingdom Metazoa; phylum Chordata; class Actinopteri; order Percopsiformes; family Aphredoderidae; genus Aphredoderus; species Aphredoderus sayanus. The sequence goes on from JAODUG010071878.1 coordinate 3,480, forward strand.
AATCGACACCGATGTTGCACTAACGGGCGACAGAATAGCGGTCGACCTCTCATCTAAGTGGCCGACTCTCATCTTTATCAGTTGCAGCCACAACCTGCAGTGTGACATGGTGGCTGAATGGCACTTCAATCATCCCCCTGGTGGGGCTACGGGTTGGAGGAAGGGGCCCGGGACTGCTTAAGTGGTGGAGAATGCATCAGGGCTGACCCCTTCACACCACGCAGAGCTCAGAGCCACTATGGGATGCGTCCAGTCAAAATACCCCCACAATGGCTAGCTTGTGCTGGTTTATTTGTGCTTTTTGCCGGCGTGGCTTTTTGCACTACAAAGCTTGCCTGTGTCGGGGGATGAGCTCAGTGAACAATTGAGAGACCTTGTAAAATGTACAATTTATGTGTATGAGTGCTGATACGCATTATACAAGTGCTGGTATAGTATGTGTGTGTGTGTGTGCGTGTGCATGTGTTTTGCACACGTGTCTAATATCTCATGGTGTTATTGGCCAGACACTAAGGCATTGCAGCCCAGTACCATATTGACCGGTCAATAAGGACGTCATGATGTCCACACTAAAACTAAAAAACCATACCAAAAAGTCATGTTTCCTCTAAGGCAATAGCAATGTGCTTCAACCTTTACAGTACAATAAGGCTTAAAAGACAGAAATGCCAGCTCTGGATACAGGGCTCAGAGACAGTTTATCACTTTATCGTCACTTCTACGTCTCTAATGTGACGTGATATTTTTATTGAAAAAAAATGAAAAAAGAAACTCACAGCAAAAACACAATCTCCTGTATTCACAAGGGCCGTTTAACAGACATCGATTTTGCACTGAAATTTCACAATGAAGACAAAGAATGCCCTCCAAACCTGACAATTTAAGCATATTTTTGTGATCCCTTGCCTTGAGACAGCTCAAATCTGTGAACACTTCACAAGTGTTTAATAGTCTGTCAATTGTGAGCGGTCATAACAGCTGTGTCACAATAACAAACAATAGACAACAGAAGTGATATAAGACCTACAGACCGGCCTCAAAACTGAAATCATTGTACTTCTGATTAAAGGTTGTGAATCAATATTGCTTCAATGATGAATGGAATGGAAGTGTAGTAAATTACATCATCACTGAATTACTATCCATCATTCATATTATTTTCACCTCATCTGTGCGGTCTAAGGCTAATGAAACCAAATTTTCAGTGCAGTGTCCTTTATTGTTGAGTGCACCTTAGTAAGTACCACAGTAAAGTCCCCTTACAGTATTTGTTATTATGTGTCTATTGCAATTCATGTGCAATTTCATTTATGTGGAAATGTACTTGATGGATAAATTAGTTATTATATGTATACAGTACACAGACATTTTAAAAATTTCTTTAACTAGTATTATACAGTACATATCTGTATAACAGGTGAAAGAAAAAAACTTTAGATTCTTTAGACTACAGAACCGCAACCCCAGTGTTGCCATACAGTACACAACATTTCTAAAACAATATTTTTCTCAGATGGTTACAGTACACCCATGATACAGAATAATAGCGTATGGGACAGTGCTTTATCTCCCCCTATATCAGACCTCACTCCTTCATGTTCTGGGGGTCTTCCTCGTAATCCCGCCATGAATATTGTACCACCGCAGTCTTAAATAACCAATAAATTATTCACTGGGTCTGCTATGGGGCTGTGCAGAACAGCGCTTTCAAGCCCAGAATAAACACCAACATAGTTTGAAAAAGGCCCAGGACAGATGCTGAGTGTAAGATTAAAAAGTTGTATCTGCGTTGTTAAAGTTTCATTCACCAGCCTGAGCCCCTCCGGACCCACACAATGTGTGGCATTACATGCAAATTCACGTTAGCACACAGAGAGACAACACACAGCCTCTGGCTTTCTACAAACAGTTACTTTATGTTACGGTCAAAAGAAGACGCTGTACAAGATTTGTAAATCATTTCAATTGGCTTTCTCGGCTTTCACTGTACTGTAAACAAGCTAATACTTCAGATCGTTGGAATGGGTTTATGCATATGACAATGTTTTCCATAGAGGCTGCCCTACCTCCATCTCCATTGCTGGCTGACTCCAGCACTCCAGACGCACTGTGATTCTGTTAACTGTGGCCGTTCTGCCTGGATGGCTCTACTGGGCTCCCTGAAGACGGAGCCTGTTAGATTACCCTGTTTAGGGGTATTTAGTGACGCCCCCTTTCACGCTTCTAAGGAGGGTTGAGCACAGCCATCTGTTTCTCTCCCTCTCCCTGCCTCATTCTATCCATTCTGAGAGGGGCTGAAAGGTCCCATTCACAGGGGAGTGACTTTAAAAATCGATGGAACCAGGAGGGATTAAAGAGAGACAAGCCTTTCAGTGCCTGTCCAAAATGATCCCTCCCTACCCCAACAACACCCTCTATACTTATCACACCTGACAACATCTTCCACCTTAGAGGACAGCACACTAATATATAGCAAGCTAGGACAAAAGGCAGAATGAAAATGGTTGGGAAAAAAACCTCCTCCTGTCTAATTCTGCAGTTAGATTTCCAAACAACTCGACAGGATTCTTCAATCAGCCTCGGCACCCACAGGTAATTCAATTATGCATCACAGAAAGTGGAGAAGCGTGCCAAGAAGGGTCTCTTGTCATGATTGGAGGGCACAGAAGGAGCCTCAAGGTGCGTTCACACAGCAAGCATCTGGGCGTTGGCGAATGTGTTCGTAGAGGCGCAGAATGACAACCGCATTGCTGCTGGTGGGTTTTTATATAACTTCAATTAGGTTATTCAGCAGACGTTTTTATCCAAAGTTGAGACACACAATACAGAAGAATCTGAAGAGCAGGTACTGTAGGCGTTTGGTGTCTTGCTCAAGGGTTATTTTGATAGTCACCCTGGGATACACTTACTGGCATGCCCGACAGTTTAACCCCTATATGTTATCCTGCCTTTTTCAATCAAGCGACATAATGTAAGCTGATTAGCTACACTTTGAAATGTTAGTGCCAAAAAGCAGTTCACAGTGGATGATTTTGACCACTGACATGTTAACGTACAATGTTAACATACTGTTCCTTCACCGAGTGCCTAAACAAACCAGGGCAGTAGGTCCTTTTACCAGACAGTTACCATCGCAGGTGGCAACGTCTCCCTCTCTACTGTACCTCATGCAGGCTATGAGAACCTGCTTGTCTGCCTGCAATATGTTCCCACTCAGTCAGCCTAATGTAAAGTCTAAAGGTATGGGGCCTAAGGCCCATCAACCTGCTTAACTATTCTAATGAGGACTAAGCACACATATGAAACTGATAGCAAAGACAGCAGTCCATCATACAAGTCAGAAATTATAAAAGAGAACATTGTGGCTAGCTGTTGACATCAAAGATGGGTATCAAGTAATCTTACGAGGATTCTGCGTACAATAAAAACTGGAAGCGTAAAGAAAAAAAACAATTATTTACGTCGAAGCACTATCTTTTATGAGCTCCTGTTTTCCTCCCCATAAACTGCCGGCCTGTAGAGGCACACACTTTCAACTCGTATAAATATCCAGCAATGAGCTAGCCGTGCATCCATGCCTAAAACCCCTTAGCGGACGGGTCGAACACTGCTGCCGGGCCTCGTGAAGAGCTTAATGAGTGTGCTGGCTCAGCACAGGTAGTGCTCTGCCAGGGGCCGGTGTCAGGGACAACATGGGGGATCTGTTGCTCTACAGCCAACCAAACACAGGAACGGTGGAGCAAAGGCTTCTGAGTAATGGAAATTCCCAAATGTAGATAGCTATACTTTGCTATACTGGAGTAAGCATTACATTCCCATTCCCCTTATTTGCCCTCTATACACTGTGGCCCGGGCTACAGGGAAACAGCTAAATTGACTGGAGTAGTAATAGAGTGAATTTTCAAGTAATTCAGCTTTCATTCAGCATTCATTCACCATGACTGGGGACAGAACAAAGAATGTGACACGATTAGCAACATTGTCCCTGGTGTGTACAGACTTGGAAAGCTGAACAGAGATGACCTTGGATGTCTACGTTTGAGATCGCCAGAGGAGCAAAAAACGCCACTTCAATTTTACGTCATGGATCTGACAATTACCAGGCTGAGGCAGAAGAAACAACAGCCCAGGGAGGTCTTTCAGCATACAAAGACAAGCGCTTGGGCATTGCAACCTCATTGTGGTTTTATCTTAAGGGCTGGTCTGGCTCACCCTGCTCTGAGAGAACCATGGTTGTTTGGGCCATTATGACGGTAGAATGAAATATGTGTGTGATTTATCATTTCATTTCACATTTTCAGTGCTGGGATTGGTGGTCTGGCCTCGCTGCAGGCCTGAGTTAAAGAAAGGAGCTCTGGTTGTTTGACAGCTTACCAGGGTAACCTTTCACTATGGAGACATAGTATTTGTCAGAGGCAGTGGGGCAAGCAATTTGCTTGTATACTAGCCGCTGACAAACTAAAGCACATTGTGGCTCACTTCCCGAAATCCACAAAAATATCCCTGGGTGACTAGTACTTACCTGGCCAACTGTATTATCACTATACAGACAGCCAGTAAAAATGTGTTGATGAACCCAACCTCAGTCTCTAACACAAGTTATGTTATGTTAATTCATCAATAAGAATAATAATAATATTAATAATAAATAAATCCAAATCAAGTCAAATGTTTTCTTACAATCTGTGACATACAAGAAGGAGAATGAGTGGTGTACAGTATTTCTTGATACCTGCGATTTTAAACAAACACGACACAGTAGTGCTAGCATCAACCTCGTGTTTATTACTGGAGCAACCTTGTAGCAGGAAACAGTGGAATTATGCAACACAGTGCATTATGCATCCCTGGAGGGCCAGAGAAAGATGAAGACACAAAATATGCACATCCACTTAAGTGAAAAGAAAAAAGTGCGGATGCCTACTGAGGAAAGAGGATACAGTATATTCACCTTTTACACATACATAATCAATATTCACTTTGCATGCTGTGCCACAGGCTAAAGGTCTTTTTCCTCGCTCCTTTCCTCGTCATCTTAACATGGCTTTCTCTTACGGTAAATTATTCACCACAATTTTAAAGGTGGAGATAGAGTTGTGGAAGAGATGGAGAGGTTTGCAAATGCTATTCCATGCTCAGCTGTAAAGAGATACGTGATGTCTGACTGAGAGCTATGGAACACCTCACTTTTAGCACTGTACTATGACTTTTGGCACTGTTTCTCCTAGCTATGAGGAATAATAGCTTCTTACTTCTTACTTTGTCTTAGTGCCTCCCACACAGTGGGCTGATTCTTACGAACAACCTGCTGATACAACAGAATGAGACTTTAACAAGCTTTGGGAATACTGCGGAACTGTGGCAACACATGTGGATCTAAACAAAAAGAAACAACAAATCATACACACATACAGTATTTGTGCATTGGCATGGTGCAATGGTGAAAAAAGCATTTCCAAATGTGCAGAGCAACAGACATTCTGTAGAAAATAGAGTGTGAGACAGCACGCAGGGAAAACAAGGCCTTACATTAACCAATGCTCAGAAGTGATTTGTATTCATGGAGGTGCCTTGTGTCTATGGGGCAGCTGGCATTTGAATATTGATGCTGCAATGTCTGTTGGTGTGTCTCCACATTCCACACAAAGCAGGTGAAGACATTCCATTTCACCTTTGGCATAACCAATGCCAAGAGCCTAGTCTGAAGACCTTCCATCATTATGAAAACACCATTCAAAATAAATAAGGTGAAGCAGAAATGTGCCATTGAAAGTAATAAGCACATGTGGAGCCCTGAAGATAACATAACTCCAGTGTTTACGAAAATAACATTTTCCAGGAATATGACACCAGTCTCAGTGAAAAAAGACATAGAAGGGGCCTACATTGTATTAACGGTAAATACGTCTAGTTTCTGTCTAAAATTACCTTGGGTAAAAGCAGCACTGGGTCAAACCAGCATTACAAAAAGGTTGTTTTGGTTTGAAACAGCATGCAGTACTGTTGCTCACATGCCTCTCTACTCCCCTCTAGAGAAGTTACTCATCTCTACCCCTCCTCCTGCGCCCACATACAATACTGTGCTCAGCTAGGTTTCAATACAAACAAACTTAAACAAAGCATTATACATACAGTACAGTACATACCCAAGAAGGGTGTGCACATACAGTATGACGTGTATTGACTAAAATGGCTTGGGAGCTATTATGGGCATTTGGCAAAGATAAGTTCTCCCCAAAGAACTGACCTTCAGTCATGGCTTAAGAGTTGGAAAAGAGTAATAAAACCTGCACTGCCTGACAGTTTTAAACACCCAGCGCGCACACACACACACACACACACACACACACACACACACACACTGTAGATTAAAAAAAGAAGTATTGTATTCTATCATATTGCTGGTATAGGGGTGGGGTAGACACTTGTGTGGGATTTAATAGCAGTGTAATGGTGCAGACAGGCCTCTATGACTGTCTATGCCCTCCACCATTCGTCCCCCTTACTTTCTACCTCTACAAGGCATGTTGAGGGAACCTTTACACTTGGCATGCTGATTAGAGCACAGAGGAAATGTGCTGTGTCGCTAGTCTGTTCTGCTCAGCTCATATCCATATTTCTATCAGGCCGCCTCTTCAATGCATTGAGGCACACACATTACCCTGGACATCAAAATGTATTTTAGTATGAGGGGATTTAAATAAAAGTGTAAGTTGTGTCTGTTGTAGACTGCCTCTATGGTATCGTGTAGCTCTATGGATATGACACAAATAAAGAAGGTGATGTTGGGAGAGGAACGGAGAGGGAATAGGGCCATGGCCCATGATACTAATGTTTCAGATAATAGCTTAAAACCAATGCAAGATTAAGGTCAAAAGGTCAAGTATCCTTCTACCGACAATTCATATCTGTAACAATCTGTCATAATGGAATAGAAATGAGAGAATTGAAATATACACGTGTATTATACAGTACATTTTCCAAAAAGAAGATGATGTAGCTCCAGCTGTGTACAGCAAATGGTGAAAAGTAACTGATATGGGATTGGGGTATACTGTACACCTTTCTGGTATTTATCCCGCAGGGAGAAGATCAATAGTGCGTAGAAGAGAGTGAGCAAGACGTGTGAAACAGTACCTCCACTGAGAGCAGCATTGGGACAAATGTATCAAATAATAAATACAAGCTGTTGTGTCTAAAAATGAATATATTGCAGTATACAGTATTGTCCCCACAAGTCCCCATTGGGAAACTAGTATTTCAAGATAATAGGTGATGGGAGCTATGAGCTTGGTTTCTGTTAGATCTGGTTTTAGGTAATAGTTCTATTAACAAGGTGTGCATTATTAATCCATAAATGAATACAAATAAATACAAGTATTATATATTCAAACTGAAAACACTCAGCCATACAGTAGCTATGCATGTTCCACTTTCAGTTATTTAGGATGCACGTTATAGTACACCAGTTCAAAGGAGGAATTACTTTCAACAGGATATTGTTGTCATCTGTACGTGACCACTGCACCATCAAATGTGACCACTGTTGACAGGATATTGTGAATGCCTTCTGAACATGTCCACTGCACCATCAAACGGGCTGCTAACTAGGTGTGTGACATGCCTGTCAGCAATGAGTAAATTACAAAACCGTATGATTTCAATTAAGTGGGTATATTTAATTTATTGGTGCAGAGCTTAGGAAATAATAATTCCCAACACACAAGCATGAGGTGTACGTGTATATTCTTTCAATTGGATTCCTCCAATTTGTATTAAAATACAATTAAGGTGCGACTTGAAAGTAGTTTCAAGGCTACTCTCAAGGATTTTATGTTGATTAGAGACAAGATAAATTCTTCGGCATGCAGGCATTATAAATGTATTACTATCCTAGCTATAGAAATACCCTGCAGAATAACATCCTTGCACGCCCAAATATTGACCTGAAAGGTTCAAGGCATGGGCACAGACAGACCACAATTGGAACCAAGTTTCCTCAACATCAAAGTCATCAAATATGTAAGAGAATGTAAAATTCCATGACCCAATTTCTTAATTTTTATCAATTAATCTGGGATAAATCAATATTTATCCCAAAAAGATCAAGGCAGAGGAAATTCACTTTATTTACCAGTAGAAGGTTTATTATATACAAGCTAGGGGGCTTTTTCAAGTTAATAATTTTGTTTACTCAGCCTGAAAATGTTCTGACGATGCCTATCAAAGAAAGAGCAGGCTCTTACGTGGGTAGAGACTTTGACTGGTGAGCAGGGGATTTCCCAGCAGCAGACATTACTCCGCATTCTGTACTTTATATTCCTCAATTTCAATTATTTTCTGCATCTTTGTAAGGAGGCGGAATTGTTGTTATTTTTATTTAATTTGTTTCATACAGTCATTATTTCAAGTAAGATAGAACTCATGAGTGAATGAACCACGAGAACACCTAAGGGTAATGTTTCTTCAACAACATAATAAATGTTTAAATAGTCTCATGTACTGTACAGTATGATGTGTTACAGAATGTAGTGTATTTCAGTGTTTTCTTTCACCGGGAAACTATGTCTTTACGTGTGATAGGGATGTTAGCATTTGTTTCTAGCCGTCGAGGAAACAGTGCCACCAATCAATCACATACTGACTGGCCAGCTGTGACAGCTCTTGCTCCCTTAGCTCATACACCAACGCGTGTGTGCATGTATTGTACTTATTGTGAGAATCTCACTCAACTGTTTTCTGAATAGTCCCCAGAAGATCCGTTCCTACATCTCTGGTTGCTTTTGATAACCATGTCCTGCTGGGAACACTTTGAACTGGAGCTGAATTAGAGCCCTGCTTATAAGAACACCCAGATCAGTGTCAAGGGGGCTGAGCTGGACAAGGCCAGACCACCGTAGAAGTAAGAATAGACCTTCAAAATGACTTCCTGTCACACAGTACATACAGCAAAGTGGAAAACACAATTGGTAGCTGTTATGACACCTGATGGGTCCACTGTTTTCTAAATCTCCTCAGAAGAGCTGTTATGAACGCACAGTGGGAGTGCAAACTGTAGCTTGGTGGTGTCAAGGGGAATTACACACGTAAAAACAAATTGTTTTCACTTTACTACTCAGAGTACGTACAGTATACATGGGGTGTATTGCCCTTACCCTTATGCCATGTGAAGATGAGCAGCCTCATAATGCTGTCCACTTTTTGTCATACAATCCTTAAAATTATTTTTGATACTTATTTAAATTAAATACAGTATTTATATATTCCATAAAAATTACTATAATTATGTTGATATACTTTTCTTGTTCGTAATAATAACTAATACCACCTTTTTGCACATTTATGACCAACATTACACCGCATCTTTATGTACAAGATAAATGACTGACTGGAGATTAGTATGTACTAAGTGTATCGACGATGGTGCTGAAGCAAGGCTATACTGCTAGCACATGTAATTAGGCATGTCCATTCATCTCTGCCTACGTGCACACGTCTGCATAATGTTACAATGTCCTGGGTCTGAGGTTTTTTGCTGTTGCTGCGTTACAGGACCTGAATCATCACCACACATAACAAAGAGCATTAGGCCTGACTGCCAAGTCTCTAAAAGTAACAAGCCTGCATATATAATCCAGTAAGGTCACCCCAAGTCCAGGCGACCACTGAGCTGTTTAAGCTGGTCATATAGGCTATAGATAGCACTGGTAAGTTTTCTGTACAGGGGACCAGGATTGGGAAGGGGGGGGGGGCTTTCTCACCATACGGTGATTTACTGTGGTGCAAGGCTCTCAATATACTGTAGGACTGCTAAACGCATAAGAAATTCAGGGACTTTTCCATGATGGAATCCAGAACAATTACTTTTAACCCTCGTAATGTACTCGTAATATAGTGTTTAGCCACACGGCGGCGCCATCTGATTGTGTATGATTTG
>JAODUG010071899.1:0-13416 GCA_027564795.1 Aphredoderus sayanus
AAACTATAAGGGTGTTGAGGCCTCTGGAAAATGTTAGTTGTAGAAACATTTTCGGATGTTTATTAGGGATACTTCCTACAGTATTGATTGGATTCAAACAGATCCAATCCGAAGAGCCATAATACAGAATATCTATATAATTAATGCGACAGAGTAGCAGATTCAATGACATATACTGTATGCTTTGTTTTGAATGTCGGTGGGTCCAGATATAACCTGCATTGTCTCTCTGCATTGTGTTCCAGCAAGCCACCCTGATGCCCCACCCCACCATCGCCAACCATACCATCTCCGTTGCGCCCAGCTTCTCTCCCTTCCAAGACCCTTTCTTCGTGGTGGAGACCGTGTGCATCCTGTGGTTCTCCTTCGAGCTCATCATGCGCTTCATCTGCGCGCCCAGCAAGGTGCAGTTCTTCAAGGACGTGATGAACATCATCGACTTCTTCGCCATCATCCCCTACTTCGTCACGCTGGGCACCGAGATGGTGAAGGACAGGGGGGCCCCGCCCTCGGTGTCCCTGGCCCTCATCCGGGTCATCAGGCTGGTGAGGGTGTTCCGCATCTTCAAGCTGTCGCGCCACTCCAAGGGCCTCCAGATCCTGGGGCAGACGCTGAAGGCCAGCCTGCGGGAGCTGGCGCTGCTCATCTTCTTCCTCTTCATCGGCGTCATCATCTTCTCCAGCGCCGTCTACTTCGCCGAGGTGGACAACCCCGGCACGCTGTTCACCAGCATCCCCGAGGCCTTCTGGTGGGCGGTGGTCTCCATGACCACGGTGGGCTACGGCGACATGTACCCCATGACGGTTGGCGGGAAGCTGGTGGGCTCCATGTGCGCCATCGCCGGGGTGCTGACCATCTCGCTGCCCGTGCCGGTCATCGTGTCCAACTTCAGCTACTTCTACCACCGCGAGATGGAGTGCGAGGACAGCACGGAGTATAACCACGTGCCCACCTCCCTCTGGGAGAACGAGGGGGAGGAGGAGGAGGGGGAATGGGAGGAGGGGGAGGAGGGGGGCGGCGGGACGGACGGGTGTCCCGATGTGGTGGGAGACCACGCCCCCCTGTGCGGGGGCAACGAAAGGGAGCCGCGCGCCTCGCCCAACGGCACACTGCTGGCAGGCCTGTGCGCGTCGCACGCCATCGGGGACCACAGGGGTCTGGGCTTTTGCTTCAGGGAGCCCCTGGTCACTCAGGTCTGACGGAGGACCACAGGGGTCTGGGCTCCCGCTTCAGGGAGGCCCTGGTCACTCAGGTCTGACGGAGGACCACAGGGGTCTGGGCTCCCGCTTCAGGGAGGCCCTGGTCACTCAGGTCTGACGGAGGACCACAGGGGTCCTCCGTCAGACCTGAGTGACCCCTGGGAGGCGCTCAGCGCTGCCAGGAATGGAGTGATGGATGCAGCTGAGAGGATGTGGCGCAAGGTGTTTTAACAGAAGCACTGATTGCACCCAGCGTAAATATGAACTCTGACCTCGAGCTGTTCAGTGAAAGCAATCGCACAAACTCTGTAAAGACTACATTTTGCATTTAATGTCACTGACAGTGATGCAATGATTTTGACAGACAATTACAACACCAAATCTATCTGAATTTTTTCTCTGTACATTATTTATTGTAAAAAAAAATTATAATAATAAATAAATAACACTTTGTGGCTTGATGTGATAATAACTACTACTGTGTGCATAGCTTGTAGCAGAAGTGAGTTTACTTTAGTTTAACCCTCAACTCTGTAGGGTCTTTATATGAATACTAGTTCATCCTGCTTAGATTCAGAATTCTAGTTTTACTTTGCTTATTTATTTTATATTTTCTTATGGTGCGTTTGTGTGTGCAACGTGCATATTCTCCTCTCCGTATCTCAAACTGAGAAACTCTCTCTCTCTCTCTCTCGCTCTCTCTCTCTCACACACACACACACAAACACACTCGCACACACTAGAGATCGGTGATTGAGTTGTAGTGCCGACAAATCCGCAAAGATTCAGCCCAAGCTCATTGTTATGTTTGAAAGACACCTTTGTACATGGCTGTAGGGGGGATATTTAGAAAGCGTTGTGAGCATATGGGAGCTGTGCAGGGAGATGTATAGAGGAATGGCAGCCACTCAGCACCCCGTGTGGAAGAGGCTGAACTAAACCAATGTTTTTGTCTAACTGGTTTGAACCATAAGGGAACTCCACACCCACACACACCTTTAATATATTAACATAAGGCTTCAAAGAGTGCAAAACCTATTGTCGTCAAAAACCAATTTGAACTGCTTTCAACTATGAAGAAAATATATTATGCTATGGCAGCACCGCTTTAAATGAAGCATGATATTCTCTCTTAATTACCATGTGTTCATCTGCAGTGAAGAATCACATCCTATACATTTATAAAGGAATTGAACATTTGACTTGCATGGAACTGTTGCCATAATTCAGCAAAAATACAGTTTTGTACATTTCTAAATCCTATTTATCATCATTAAATAATCATCATTAAATAAATACTTTTCTAATTAATAATTAAACACAAAAGTAACAGTGTGTAGAACTTTTACCATGAGTAATGCATTCAAGTGTAAAATGTGTTTTGTGGTTATTTTTATTACTACCACTGTTTTTTCTTGCAAGACCTGGCAACATTGAAGCTGCAGCTTTGAGAGTTAAGCTAAAGTTAAATTCTGCTCAAATGTGTTGTGGTGTACACACCCCAGTAGATATGGCTGAACTCCAGTGTTGTGATCCAGTGCCAACCAATACCTAGAAGTTGAGTCATGTGGTTGACGTGCAAACAGAGATTCTGTGTTACAGTGTAGCGGATGTTTGTCAGCGTAATGGATATAGATAAGAAAAACAAATCCCCACCAGAACAGCCAGGGCGCTATATGACAAGGACTACACATAACACAGATCATTTGGGGTTCTCACAATGAGCAGTAACACTGCACGCACTTACTACCATAACCATTACATGGTCTGTAAAAATGAAAGGGTTATCCTAAAGTATTGAGACTCATTTACTTTTTTTTATTGACTATAAAATACTGATGTATTTAGAACACGGTTTTTAGAATTAATCTGTTAGTAGACCTTAATAAAGCACACACTCTAACAAAGGGAGAAGAGATGTGTTTAAGAGCAGGAAAAATATGTATCTACAGTATGTTATCATGAGAAACGACTATTGTGATTTCAGCAAATATATTTTAGAAAATAAAGATTGTATTTTATCACTTATGGCAGTGATTTCTGAATAATTTACAACAACCTTTTGACAATATTACATTCCTTTCAGTTGGAATGCATTTTTTGTGATTAGTTGTTTAACTGTACTTTTACTGTAGGCTATGACCCTTATTCCATGACCGGTTTATTGCACTACAGCTAACGACTGATCCTGCCAGTAGGTGTCAGTGTTTCTTACAAACCACATCTCCGCTTACATTACATCATTGTGCCTATACTAAAAAGCCTACTGTAGATGGGCACCAAACTAACCCATAAACCTACAGTTAATGATTAACACATCAAACATTTTATTTACAAGTGATGTATAGCCTACTTACTGCAGGGCACATCCTGTGGCAATAATAAATAAATAAATACATACTAAATATAAACAATGTATGCAATTTGATGTTGTATAAGAAATACGGATGAACCAAAATCATAACACAAACCTGCCTAAACTTCATGCTACAAATTGTCCTTGGAAATTAACAAATAGTCTGAAAGTGATCACCTACCCACAAATATAATCTGATTAATTAAATATTTAAATATTGAAACAATGATTAAACAAATGTACAGTATGATTAATAATCATGGTAACACAACAAAAAATAGTTCTTATCTTGTTGAAATTTGTAGATTTAAATTGTCTAACTGATTCTTACATGTAAAGTAATCTCGCTAAACATTTAAACATTTTAAATTATTTTTCCAAAATATTTATCTCCAAAAGAGTCAATTCCAAGGAAAGTATCCAAATCAATCTCAAGTAATTCATATACAACACAACATACACCCAAGATAACAATATTATATATTGTTTCATATTTTCAGTTAAATTAAGATTTTAACCCTGCTAACAATTTGGCCTGAATGGGCTTCCCCTTAGTTCCCCCATCTCTCTGACGCTCAGTGTGTCCACTTCAACGTCAGCTGGGTGTACAATGACCCCCAGTGTCCCTGTACTGTCTGGGAAAAATGAAAAGGATTGACGTCTTTGTGGCCATCTGCCACTCTCCTATTCCTCTAGCATCCCCCCTCACTGCTGCCTTGGCCATCCCGTAACTCTTCTTTGAGAGGATTAAGTGTGTTGGCATCTCTGTGTCTTTGTTTCATCAAAGTATAAATGTAGTGTGTACGTATAATCACTGCTGTGCGTCTGTTACAATAGCAACAGCCAGTAATACCCTTGTCCACTGGACTTTTCTTACGTCTAAAGTACCCAAATGCTGACGCGTGTCCCCATTTTTGTTTCAAATCCTTCCACATTTGTCACAAGATACTAGGGTCGGACTGGGACATAAATTCAGTCCGGGAATTTGAGATGGACAGGGTGTTTCTTTTTTTTTTGGCAAGATGGGGGGTTGGGGGTGTCACACACTCTGACAGAAAAGTAAGCTCACTCGATTGGCCCGGTCTGAGTATGTTATGGCCGTGACACAGAGACAGCGTTCAGCTGCAGCCGGTTGGCCCGATCGCGGATCGTAAAAAGATAAAAATTACAAATTCTTTGACCACCGGCCGTTCCGGCCTGGAATGGACCGGCCGTAAGGGAGTTCTCCCGAACCCCGCTACGGCCAGTCCGCCCCTGCAAGGTACACAATCACCACAATGAAACTATGCGCAGGATGTACGCTATATTAACCTCTAATACTTTATTATATAGAATATGCACAAAACCGTGACCTGTAAATCTCAATTTAGACTCATATACAGATTTTGGGGAGGCATATAATAGACAATAACTATTCCATAATAAATTATTTTTAAAGTACCGTAACATTGAAAATTTAAACAATGAAGAAATCAAAACAGAAACTTTTGCATTTACACACATAATAATTTTATACACTAAATAACAATGAAATCACCCATACATAAATTACAATAATAACAATATTAACATCAATGATATCATTCTTATACAGGAAGAAATTAGGTGAAACGCAAGTAGACTATGGATTATGAAAATAGTGAGAGGAGCTGAGAAAAAGTTACATAACATAAAGAAGGTAAAGAACAGTATAAAAATAACTGCTGATATTGATTCTTGAATTTGACACTGAATTAATTCAAGATTGCTTATAAACTTCCTTCTAGAAGCACACAGGGATAGGTGCATGGCACCTTAAAGATAAACAACTGGCAAACAGCAATTTATACTGGTCTATGCTTGTGTTTCTGGCAAACGACTACGTCTACGCTAATGTGAATGCGATGGTCACAAGTAAAAAGAGCCAAAAGTCCAACGTGCACAGAAGGCCAAATGGCTGGATAGGTAAAGTGCGTAAGGTGTGCAACACGTAGAATGCCAGAATAAGCATTATCATCCTCTTATGGCTCGTTGTGGCTGCTCCAGAAACACAAATGGAGGTTTTCACATCCATGGCAAAAGTCACATTAACACTGAAATGTAGACGTAGCCTGCAAGACTATCAAGATGAGAATCTCGGCACAGAGACACAGCACTATTATACATTTAGTCATGAGATGATTTCTTAGGAGTGAGCTATGTAAACTAGGGGGAAAACTCCCATTGTGAGGACTGTTAAAAGAGAGTTGCCGTGGCAACATCGCTATTCACTACACAAGAATATTATTGAACAATAGCCATATTAATGGCGCCCAATCAAATCCAGTTAAAGCCCCTGTAATGCCGCACAGGAGCTGACGGTTTAAATTGACTGATTAGCCGCGTTGCAAATTTGCACAGGTCATCAAACCCAAGTGCATCAACCCAAAACAACAAATCACAACAACAAAGCTAGCTAGTGGCAGTCCTGCCCTGCCTTGGCGGGAGTGTCACTGAGATGCCGAACAAGCAGGGTCTCTACATGCACACACAAGTCCTGAGAAGAGAACTGCTGCATTACCTTCAAAACAGCCTGTGTGACTGAACAGGGGGAGGCTTAAAGAGTGCGTCTACGAAGTCTGGGGGACGGGGCACAAATGAGGCAGAACCTCGTGATACTGCAGTCAGTCAGATTCACCGGCCGGTGGAGTGTGGCGTGTGGTGGAGCCGTGCGCTGCAGTGGGGGTTGTTGGCGGTGCCATCCAATCACGGCAGGTCTCCCAGTGGGAGAACCTGCCTCCTGTCATAGGCCGTGTCATCGCTCTCCTCACCGTCGCTGGCCTCGCCCGAGGCCCTCTCTCGCTCCTCCTCCTCCTCCTCCGTCTCGCTCCCCCGACGCAGGCGTTCCCTCTCCCTGTCCTTCTCCCCGTAGGCGCGGTGCATTGTGGGTACCTGTGGTAAGCAACAAGACTGGCATGAGAAGGAGCTGCAGCTGTTTGCTGGCTATGAAACAGTATTTTCCGCACACGGGAGGTGACGTCAAAATAAAATAAAAGCTAATGAAGTGTGCGGACACAGCATATTTGTGAGGCTTATAGTATGCCGCCATTAATCGAGGAACACATTACAATGCAACAGATCCTTTTCCAAGGGGAAGTCAGCTTTAACTAATAAAAGCAATAATGAGTACTGTAATTGTCAATGCTTGCTAATAAGAATTCCTACATTTAATGGACCCATTACCCTACAATGACCTAAAATGTAATATCTGTGAAAAGGGCAGCCATCTTGATATCACCTCTGGGAAGCTATTTGGAAGACCGTATCTAAATGATTGGAGAGAGCCATACCTGCACTTTTTTACACAATCGCGATTAAAAACAGAGTAAAACAACTTAAAACTTTGGTGACGTTTCCCCCAAAATAAGCGTTAATAAGCCTTTCTTCCCCACAAGTTATACTTCTACTACGCATGTGCAACTGTTGGCTCGCATCATTGCAATCACAAGGCTTAATAGGTTTACGGTTTGGTTATTGTACAATTGGCTCTTTTCCAGAAATCTCTCATAGTATTCAATTTAGAATTCCCCAAGTGGTCTGTCTCCTCTGTATAATGTCTCAGTAGCTACAGTAACTGGTCTCTAAGCGTTACCGAACCATAACAATGTCACCTCCCGGGCTGGGTTTGACAATGCAACGTACCTGGTTGTCGTTGCTGGGCAGGGGGAAGTACCCAGGCTCTGTCCGGCGGAGGAGGCGAGGCGAGTGGGTGTGCAAGGGCCGTGGGGAGGGGGAGTGGGCGGAGCAGGCAGAGCGAGGGGAGGGGGAGCGGGGGGAGCGGGCAGAGCGCGGAGAGGGGGAGTAGGTGACAGAGTGGGACTGGGAGAGGGTGGAGCCGTGGTGGTTCAGCTTGGGCGGCAGGGGGGAGCGCGGGGGCAGCTCGGGAGGCCTGATGGGGTCCGTGAGGACGGGGGGAGGCGGCAGGAAGACCAGCTCCTCCTCAGGGGCGAGGGCCCGCATCTCGGCCGCGTCCAGCTCGGCCAGCTCCGCCTTGGACAGGTGGTCCACGATGCCGGCGCCGAAGGAGTCGCCCACCACGTTGATGGACGTGCGCATTCTGTCGCTGCACGGACACACGGCAAGTGGCACGGCTAAAGGCTACATGGTGACTCATTGCTGAGCGTGCTGCCGTTTTACCATCTCCTGTGCTTACTTTCACATCTTGCAACAGTTCATATTATGTAAATATGCTCTGATAGCTGAAGACATTTTCCCCGTAGCCTATAGTTTACCATACTTCACCATAGCTTACTGGGCTACATAGCCATAACTTTGAATACCATACTATAATATACTGTAGATTACTTAATCTAGTATACCATACTTTACCATAAAACTCAATGGCTTAAAGATGGGGTAAGCCATGCTGGAGAAGGATTGGTCATATTTGAACAACAGGGTGCTCTCTAAGAAGCTCCGCCTCCCAGGTTGGACATAGAAACACCCCATTATTTTTCAGCATGCACTCAGTACAAACAGCTAGCCGACTGTGAGGGGATTTTCTCTGAAGTTGACGCAGAGCGTTTATTAGCTTAAACTCGCTTACTACACCTTTAAGTGAAATAGAGCAACTTTTTCTTAAGACTTCCTCAGTTGCAGGCACAGACTTACAGTAACCAGTCCACAGCAATGAGCAGACTGATGTCCTGGGTGGGCAGTCCCACAGCTGTCAGGATCAACAGCATGGTCACCAGGCCAGCACTGGGAATACTGGCTGCTCCAACACTGGCCAATGTGGCGGTCATACTGGAAAGACAGCAGACAACATACAGAAACATATTAACCACCACAGGGCCAAATGATGACTGTCCCTCTGTAATGTCAATATTTGTAGAGACTATCTATGGTCTCAGATGTGGAGAGGCCTCTTAAGGCCAACGCCCACTGATGGCGTGTGAAATCCATAATAACTCTTTCATCAGTTTGTCACAGTTCGCACGTCATTCGAGGTGCATTCCATGATGTGCCACCAAACATCGCCACCAGTGGGCGTTCTGATATAGCTATCAACTCCATGCCGTTTGTCTAGCCAGAGCTCTGTTGTCTGTTTTACATTAATCCTTTTTTACATGTCTGTCTACAAGACAAATTATCATACCACTGTGACAAGGAGGACTGGTGGAAGACTACAGACATATGTAACTCATTTTACAACAATACCACCACAAAGGGGCATGGCATTTTTAGTTCTGCATTAGAAAAATGCATTAGGAATTAGAATTGTAAACAACCAATAATTAAAAACATCAAAGCACTATTATATGTCTGTCTAACCCAGCCTCTACCATCACAAGATATATCTCAAAAATGTACGGTGGTTCAGAGTTGGTACAGCTATTTGTCAATAACAGTTACATATACACAATTGCTACTAGTTTACTGTAATACATTTAATGTAAACTGAAACACAAAATAGTTAGGTAAAACACAAATCTCAAATGGGTTACCTGTGTCAAAATGCCTACAGGGTAGACTACCATAAGGTAATTCTGATGCTGTAACAAGTGTACTGTATGCAGAACAGCAGTAGGACGCTTCATTTGAAGATGCTGTCAGTGGACAGAATGCATAGGGCCAGGCCTTACCTGACAGTGATAATCTGTCCTCCATCCAAGGTGATGTCATTCATCTGCGCGATGAAGATGGCCGCCACGGCCTCATACAGCGCGGTGCCGTCCATGTTGATGGTGGCACCGATGGGCAGCACAAACCGTGTCACGCGCTTGTCAATCTTGAGGTTCTCCTCCAGACAGCGGAAGGTGACGGGCAAAGTTCCTGCACTGGGAGGGGGAGGCGAAAGGAACCACAACAGTACAAGATTTAGGAACGTAGGTCAAATAGCAAACACCATAATAGCAAGGCTAGGTGGTGATAATTGAATAAGGAAAGGACAAAACCACAAAAAGTGCAGCGTGTGAAGCTTTAAGGCCCTTTCAGTCCAAAAGCGGAAATGTCACCGCTGCACTCTGAAGCCCATTCATTCCAATGGCTTGCGCCGCGCAATGGCGGTTTTGCGCCGAACTTCAGCGCAGCCAATAGAAACAAGGCAGTGTTTGTGTCTGAATCATGGTCTTAATCCCAATACATAACACAAGTTAACGCTTACTGAGACATTGGGAGAAAAAGCCCGATCTTGGAAACATGTTTACAACCAAGTTTACAACTTCCGTATTTAAACGAGTGAGCACTAGTGATTTAACATCGGATTTCTATCTAGAACTTTCTTTAAGCAATAAAGAAGCTATACATGCTGGAAGTAGATGCATTTTACTGAATAAAAGCACAACATGTCTACATTGTATTACTTCAAGTTGCTTAGCAACCTGCCTCCCTGCAAAGCGAGTTAGCCAGCTCAGCGCTTTTGGTCTGAAAGGGCCTTTAGAATGACCAGTTAATGTGACTCTATGTGACTTTCTGCCACTAGATGTCACATTAAGCACACCAGCATCTCAGACCTTAACAAATGCATTGTGGGCCACACACACACACATATGTACCAGGCCTGGCTATGGAAACTAACAAAAAGAACAAAGGAGCTCAGATTACATTATCAGGTCAGGCCACAATTACTCCCCAATATCTTTACATAGAAAATAGTTGTCTGCTGCTTTATGATCATTAATGATTAGAATATCGTATAGAGCGCCTTTAAACTGAACAAAACACAAAGACATATATGTAACAGTAGGAGACATTTGAGCAGGGCAAGTGTGTCCTCCTAACAGCTGGCGCAGGCCAACGTTTCAATCCTCCCAACATAGTGAATTAGATTCCGGGGGACCCTTCTAAGCCCAGGTCGTAATATAATTAGAGGGAAAAGTTGATAGGATTATCCGTATGCAGCACCAGAGCCTAATGCGCGTAGCGTGGTAGTGACAGTTGGTGGGAGCGGCAAGCCCAGGGTCCCGGGGAAGGGCAAGCGGAGCCAAGCCGGGCAGGGATACAGCGGGGAATAATCCCCACGCTCGCATGTCTATTAACACCGGATCTGACTGACATGGGCTTGATAACCCATAGCCCGGCACGTAAGGCACCGCTGACCTGATACTGTGTGTGGGTTAAGTTGCAGGAATGTAGTGTAGATACACCGTAGTATTGAGCCTGCTCGAGTTCGAGCCACATCGCCAGACAACAAAAACCCTACCCCCCCCCCCCCCCCCAACTGGACCCATTAATCATGACAGCTACAGCAGCTGTTGAGCAAATAGATTGTAAGAAGTTGCAAAAAGAAGCATGTGAGAAGCCCATGGTCCCAACAGACCATGCTTAAACATGCATTCCCACCCACCCACACACACACACACACACGTGCACACACACACATGCGTGCGCACAGACACACACATACACACCACGCAGGTACCTTACCTGCTGGCGGTACCAAGGGCAGTGAGCCAGGCCTGGAAGATTCCAGAGTAGAAGGTGAAAGGATTCTTCCTGGTCATGATGAAGAATATGGCGGGGAGGATGATGCCTCCGTGAATGATGAGGCCCACGATGACCGTCACCATGTACATGCCCAGCTGCCTGGCAACCACCTCCAGGTCCCCGATGGCCGCAATCTTCCCTGCGATCAGGGAAGCAATGCCAACGGGAGAGTACCTGTGCAACATAGTTGGCAGCATTACCGCATATGAAACGAGCGGGAATGACCTGTAGAGACCCGTGGAGTTTTTTTTTTTGCTTTTTTTTTTTTTTTTAAGGTGCTGTTGATTAGCACTTTATTTATCTCTCTATTATCTATTATCTAAGTCTTTATTTTATTTATTTATTTAACTATCTATTATGTATCTAAAGTCTTGTACTGTCCAGGCAGTGGCTAGTTTTTTAATGGTTCATCTTAAATAGGTACTGCAAGTATTGACTTCCTAATCCGCCTTGATGTGTTCATGATGCAAAATGTATTCAAAATACTAGATACTAGAATACTAGATACTAGTATGACCCGGTGTTGCGTCACATTGCAATATCGGAAGAATCAATTTACATCACAGAGACCGAAAAGTTATAAAGTTATCGCTTGAAACACTGCTGATATTCTGACTGAACTACAGCTGTGTACACTGCCCTACAAAGCCTAAGTGCAGTAACTACGCAGTCAAACTAAAACAAATAACTTGGCAAATGTGTTTTTAACTGGCCAGTTTTGTAGTTACCGCAAATTTTATATGTACTTTTCTCAAAAACAAAAACAAACTGAACTCTGAAACTTTGACACAAGATAAAGCCGATATCAAGAAGTTCATTTTTTGTAATTACTCAATTTTGACCAGATACGTGGTTACTGCGGTTAGCCTTTGTAGGGCAGTACAGTAGTAGCCCCTATTCTACAACAGCTGTCAATTATATATACACACCCAGAAAAGAAATGCTTGTTATGCTCCCTAATCTGAAATATACATACTCCACAGTGCACATAATGTACAGAACGGGAGAGGGAGGAGGAGTCTGACAGCACCTGAGGACAGAGGTATGGGTGCATGTCCTGCCTACGATAATGTCAAACGCTGATGTGGGTGCTCAGGCAAACAGTCAAGTGTGCAGTTCTGCTCTCCCAGTCTCTATTCATGGTCAGTGGAGCATCGCCGGACCCTATACTCTTGGATTCCAGCTTTGGAACAGAGTTCCTTAGAAGGTTTCCTGCTGCAGAACGAAGGCATATAATTGGACAAACTGAAGTGGCATTGGCTTAGAATGTTTGTCCATGTTTGGTGTAACCGTTAGCGTGTGAATTAATTCTTGTCACTTTAACCTAAACCCGGGTTCATGTCCACCATCCCCCAGCATTGCCAACAGAGTGCGGACAAAACACACACACGCACACACACACGCACACACACACACACACAACCTAGCTAGTTTCCCACACAACCCTCAAGGGTCTGCAGTTGATTTGTTGATTTCCTGTCCTGCGCAACCTTGTCTGTCTGTTTACCCGCTGTCTTCTGTGTAACCTCGTGTCGTCATACTACGCCCGCTCCTGACTGTAAAACTGCCCGCTCATATGAGCATGTACTTCCGCGGCGACCAGCAGTAGCAATAGCAGTAGCAGGAGCCCTTCGATCGTAGCAACGTTGTCCCCTCCGACACCTGCATGTCGGGACAGAGGAAGGCAGCGCGGCCACTTCCTCTGTCCGGTCAGCTGTCGCGGTGTGCGCGGCTGGTATTCGGCGACAGTTGTTTGTTGAGGCGGGCGGCGTATAGGGTGAGATGGATGTGCTGCTGGTACGATATGCGCTATGTACACACTGGGCTCAGTGTTTGGCCAGCCCCGTAGGCCCGTGAGTAATCTGTTTATACGACGTGAGTGATATGAACAAGGAGCTAATTCCTATGCTGCTCAGCTGCCCATCTCGGTGGCCTACGGAGAGACAAGCATGCTGCTGTCCGCCGCCCCCGCGCCGCGCCTCTCCCGGCCACAAGGGGCTCTCTTGTGGTGCTAAAAGCCACAGTGTCAAAAGTCAAGGCCTACGTCTTTGAAAAGGCCACGCCATCTCTCCACCCCCCCCCTTGCCACCACCCTGTCCTGCTCAAGGCCCTCACTGCGTCTGCTTTGTGCCTCTGCTGCTAGTAGCAACCGCGGCTGTCCGCGGATACATTACGGCTTGGCCTGTTGCCACCCTGGGGTCCCTTGGGAGCCCGCAGACCCCCGTCTCCACCGCAGGCCCCCGCGACTCCCCGGCATTCCTCAGACTCCTGCTAGTCCTGGGGACTCCCTCTAATTCACTCTCTCTCTCTCTCTCTCTCTCTGCTCCTAGTGGCTCCTTCTATCTATCTATCTATCTATCTATCTATCTATCTATCTATCTACTGTATCTATCTATCTATCTATCTATCTATCTA
>JAODUG010071910.1:0-13416 GCA_027564795.1 Aphredoderus sayanus
TATCTATCTATCTATCTATCTATCTATCTATCTATCTATCTATCTATCTATCTATCTATCTATCTATCTATCTGTGTATCTATCTATCTATCTATCTATCTATCTATCTATCTATCTATCTATCTATCTGTCCTTACATTCATACACTTATCCTTAGGTGGGACTGGGTTGTGGATGTGACAATAAAAGGGAATTGTTACTTTGAAATAATATGTTTTATTTTCATATTTAACAACGCCCTGGTTAAATGCTGACACTCCTATACCTCACACTGTCTGTGAGGTATAGGATAACTCCCAGCTCTTATAGACATACTGTATAGGTGTCTCTGACTAATCCAACAGGCTAATTACATTACACCTTTGTTAAATAAATAACAGCTGTTGTACACATGGGCAAAGTTGCCCTCAGATGTGTGTGTGTGTGTATGTGTGTGTACGTGCACGCTCACAAATCTGTCTTCATTCCCCTCCTACACACTCCCGTACAATTGAGTTTACATTGGCATTGCAATTATGAATCAAACTAAGGCCACTGAGGTACAATTGCCCTGTGAGTTCCTGAAAGTCAACTGATTAAATAATCAGAGGTCTTTATTAACCTCCTGAGCTGCCGTCTAGACTCGAGACGTTTGCATCATACAGACACCGTGCATTTAATCACTGCCAAAGCAATGGGAACAGTAATTGCTGTTTGCTTCTACTTACATGTCTAACCCCACCCCCCACACACATACAGACACACACACACACACACACACACACACACACACGTGCACACGTGCACACGCGTGCCTACCAATGGTTAATCCCAGCCTCCCTGATGAAACCGTAGGCGGTGAATACACAGTGACAGTGTGCACTGCAGTTTGTCTCTTAACAGACAAGCTGTTCTGTCTGTCTGTGCCCCCTTGCCTTGCTGTATCTCTTTGGACAATCTCAGCACTATGTGGCAGCCTTGCCACATCTCCGAGACTGTGTCACGCGAGAGTGTTCAGACATGGTCTGGCCGGGGCGTCATAGAGAACCTTTCACAAAGCAGCTTGTGTATACGGTCCCGAAACAGACACAAAACTTCACACATCTCCTCTCTAGAAGGACATAAGCAGGCATACAGTGCTACACAACAATCTGGCAGCAAGGAAAAGTTTAAAAAGGTGGACCAATACTGTAACACATTATTCAGTCAGTGCTATCTTTATTTGCAGGGAAATGTCCACGATAAGCTCCCACCCTCATGCAAGTTTCTTCTGTAGTTCTCCAGCTCTATGGACCTATAGAATGCTGAAGGCCTTTTCATGCAGCTTATCTCCACAAAAAGACCAAATCCCTATTGGGCATTGGAGGAAGCTACATCCAAACAGAGGATTCCCACTTCATTGTAATGCTCTGCTCATTTCTGTGGATTGTGGAAGATGGTTAATTGGTCATTACCCAGACAGACAGAGTGAACTCATTTGACTTAAAGGGTCATTGGAGGCTGTATGTTTATTATGAGAAAGGATGGGAAGTTTTAGATTGAAGCTGGTAGCTTGTAGTAAAGACACTATAAGGACTGTAAGGATTTGATATATGTTTCCACCTTCTCTCTGAACGTGAAAAACCTTATGTAAAAAACAAATGTAGTTTCTATTACTTAGCTTAGTTTAGTCTATTTTCAATACAGTGTTTTTCTTTATGTTATGTTTTGTCAGTGCATATAACCTTTAAAATTACTTTGGCTGTGTGGGATGTTGTTTACTTATGATTCAATCTATACATGTACAGTATATGTATACTTACATTATAAGTCATTAACACGTCAAATAGATTTGATTTGATTTGATTATTTTACCTTGAACTTTATTTAAGCGACTGCTTGTGGTTACAGTTTAGGAAATCCATTTTAAAGGAATGTTATTGCACCTTTGCATTTTGCTGTTTGTGTGAAGCATGTTTTCACCAACCACAACCAACCACATCTTTGTTCTCACATGACTAAAAGGTGGTCACGGGAATGACGACAAACTATGTTGTTAATGCTCCGGAATGACGACAAACTATGTTGTTAATGCTCATCCAGTTCATGTGTAAAAGCCCTTCACTGCAGCCTTTCAGTCAACCATAAAGGAACGATTACTTTGGTACAGGTAATCTATATAATATCTGCCATGTTGGCAATAGGTATGTTTTGTAATCCATTCTCTGTTCTCTGTTATTCCACTTCCCTGCTGGAGTCCAACTTGAAGTGGAGTCGGTGCACTCACGCACTCACGCACGCAAACACTCACGTAGTCAAATATTCACAAAAACACAAACACAGTAACATCTTCGCTAACGTTTAAACATTCACACATCGTCGTAGAAAAGACAGAAAGAAAAATAGAAGCAGCACCAGCAACGCAAATTATAGTCGAAAAAAGTCACCCATATGCGAACAGTCACAACACGGTACTGTTGGGCTCTACAGCTCTCCTCCACATACTAAAAATGCTAAAAATGCATGTTGCTGTACATGTTGCCAATATCTCGTCTAAAGAATAAACTACCGAGGAGCACGGATGGACTGACAAGAATGGTTAAACCACTGGAGTTACTCACATGAAGGCTATCCTAAGACCTTGCAGCCTTGTGGCGAATAGCTCACCGACGTGCACAGGCACTCAAATACGAAGATAATATGGCACATATGGCACGCGCAAACATTTACGCACGCGCTCTGTTTGGTGAGCTTTTTTATAAAGTGTGTTCTGTCACCTTCTCACACATAAACATACACACCTCACGTAAATATGCCCATTTAACAACTGAGAATAAATATCAAAACGCACACAAATATTTGCCCACATATTTAGACAGCTTTATACTCTGTGCTGACACAAGTGTCACTCCATTACCTCTGTCAATAACTTTAAATGCCAATTAATGCCAAGCATAGAATAAACCGCGTTTTATAGCCCAGTTAATTTAACTGGCCTGGTCAACCGCGGAGCAGTTTAGAAGGATTTATGAATAACTGAATTAGGAAGATAAATATTTATCAACTTCTATTACCGAAATTCCCCGTCTTGGATTTGTCGACGCTTGCAGTGCATGTTTGTTTGGCAAACTTGATGCAGGCATATTCCAATTATGCGCAAGCCTAACGTCTTACTCGTGACTATGATATTATGTAGAAATAAGCTTATGTATCATTTGAACAGAAAATGGCTGTGCGCCACCTGTCGGGATTAAGTTATATGTTTGCTTATGCCTCTAATGTTTCCTTAATCGCAGGAGCGCGTAGATACATATTCTATAGTATACAGATTCATAGCCCATGCAGCTAATTACTTTCTGAAGACATCACAATCAGTAGGCTACACAAACACACACACGCGCGCGCACACACACACACACACACACACACACACACACACACACACACACACACACACACACACACATTGCGTCATAGAAGGGCGCTGAGGCCAATAAGAACAAAGTTGGAGATTTCAATAACAGACTATAAACATGTTAATCTTTAATAATTTCTTTCTTAGAGAGATCTTGTTCACTGTTAGAGGTTAATTGTGTGTGTGTGTGTGTGTGTGTGTGTGTGTATGTGTGTCTGTGTGTGTGTGTGTGTGTGTGTGCGTGCCCATGTCTTGAATAAATATGGTGCTTTTTGGCAGAATTAACTTACTTAGCCTTGTCTCCACTTAAATTACTCCTACAATGTTGTTACTGTATACACTAGCATAGTGTGATAGATTCTTATTAAAATATGTTTAAAATATGTAACAAAGGGGTGACTGAAAATGTGATACCCAATGACTGAACTCAAACGTTTAGAGGTTGCATAAATATCGAGTTGAATATCACTTTCACAGACTAGTCGCAGATGACGTATCCTGTTAAAACATCTCTGTATGTCTGCACGCAGTCATGTAATGTGAAGCAGACGTGGAATAAGTACGGAATTATTGTAATCGGCGTCGGTATGTATGAGATAACTTAAGAAACCTAAGATATCCTAAGAAATCGTATTGCTTCTTAAGTTAAAAATAATAATAATAATAAATAAATTAACAAACCCAAATCAAAAGTAGGCCTATAGCTAAATAAAAAGACCTCGAATTGTTATGTTGATATCTATAATAAATACGTTTTAATATATAGGCTATTTATTTTACAAAGGTAGACCTACAAATATTATTGGAAAGTAGGCTATTACTGTTTATTCTTAATTTTTTGTACGGATCTACAGTATGCCACGATTCATATAATATAATTTTCAGCTATACTAACAGAGACAAACTAAATCAAGCTGCTTCTTTTAAACTGTAAAGCAAAATATTGAGCAAATTATTTAATAAAACGATATTCTTTCAAATAATACTTAAAAAGTAAGCCCTGCAATTACTTATTTTCAAAATATGTATTTGTTTCTTCCACCATAGGTATCGACAGAAGACTGAGCATAATATTTATGTTAATGAGACATACAAATTGTTAATGTAATAAAATGTAATAAAAAGACATTCATTTATGACTTCAGATCATGTCAAAATGTTAACTAAAGAAAGGAACATTATATATATATATATAAAATGTTCCATTCTTCTTATATATATATATATATATATATATATATATATATAAACAAAAAACATCACCGATAATATATATTTTTGTAGTCAATAACACTGTATTATATGAATTTATTCTTATTAATACATTCCATAATAGATCAAATAGTTTGTTTGCATGCAGTGAGTTATAATGCATGAGTGTAATTTGAATTCAGCGCCATGAGTGGTGATAGGCTAATACAACATGTTAGCTGGAGCCATAGCAAGGCCTCAGACTGTCAGTTTATAACCGGTTAGTGGTACTGCTTACTTATGAGCCTAGTTTGTAATATAAAGATACATTCCATTTACTGTCAGTAAAGCCATTAGTAAACGGGCATTGTTGGTAAACTGCTTGAGTTATTTATTTAAATAAAATAAGGTATTTCTGCAATATTCTTCAATACATATAGTTTGGACCCAAAGGCCTCAATTATGCCTTTCTGCCATATTTGTTTATGTTGGCTGTTATGTTTTTCACTAATGTAGGCGTTTATAATAAATGGGTGCAATTAACACAATTGCAGGGCCATTCAATTAGTGCTCCAGTGTGAGACCAATGCCATACACTTGGACTGCATTTTAAACATTTAACTCACGCTGCTCTCCAAAGTGACTTTTAAAGGGTGCAACAGCACAACAAGTGTAGGCTGCTTATATATTGACAATACCTAATACAAGCAACAAACATAATTAGTTATGGTAAAGCACGTACACATTGCAAACATTGCAAACAATTTAGGTGTAAGTTAATATCGTATAACAAATAAGCTAATCATAATAGATTAATATAAATCGTGCTTCAGGCTACTGTTTTGGTAGCCAATTAAAAAGGCCACGATTCAATAAATAACCCGCACCCCCGCATGGAGAAAAAGGATGGTACGGTCTGAATCCCCTTTGTACCTGGGTCTCGGAGAGGTTCAGCTGCCTCGCGAGCTCGGTGCGCTCGCGGCCGACTACGTACTGGCACCGCTGGAACTCCAGCTCGAGACGGTAGAGCTGCTCAGCGGTGAAGGAGGTGCGCGTGCGCTTGGGCCGATCGAGATCGAGTCCCTTCGGAAGAACGATCTCCCGGATGGTGCCCTTGGCGTCTGGTCACAACAGGGACACATTTAGGTTAATTTAAACAGAAATGTGGTAAATATATAAAGTGTAGCTTATTATGAAGCAATGGCCTTTTCCCTTCTTAAAATCATTAGACTATTTTTTCTTTCATTGAGTCACCAAATCACGGACAAGAATAGGCTACAATAGAAAAGTACACATGAAAGTGACAATCATCTACTAAACTGTAACCTGACATATATTTTGGGAGAATACAATTCTAAATCTTGAATAATTCAAACTTATTTGAGAGAATGGCATTCTTTAAAAATGTGTAACATGGTCAGAGCCATTCAGTCTTTATAGAGGTTTAAATAGCCTAATTTCCAAACAAAGTCAAAATGTATGAATTAAGTTTATATTTTTATTCATGGTAGTTTTTTATTATAGAAAAGTAAAAACAAAACTGAGCCTAGGTTAGCTGTTCACTGGCTATTTGCTAGTTAAGCCTAGGCTAACCCATGACATCAGTTTGGGAATGCAGCTATGGGCTTATGAAAATTAGCTTTCTCTTAATATGTTTACATTCTGTTAATACATTTGATTTGGCTTGCCCTTAATTGTCCAATTTGTCAGACGCTTTATTTACCCTATAGAGTATAGTTTTGTTCTTTAAATAAATAGTGCAAAGTGTGTGATCGAAGACTCTAAAGCAAATAAAATGTCGACTATATGGAAAATACGCAGACATTATTGTAAGAAATATAATAGGCTATACAACATGGCGTATAGGCTATCTTTACGCTCTGGAAGGCTTGAGTAGCTAATGATGACATTTGCGTCCACAAGAAGCTATACTGTATATATAGTGTAGCTTATTTATTTTATTTTAGGTCAACTATATAATAGCCTATACAACTTGATGCTACTTATTTCGTTTTATACTGTTTCTTAAATATGTACCTGTATTTGTGGTTTGTGGTTTTTAACTATGTCAACTTTCTCATATAGCCTAAATGTGTCATGATATTGTAGTAATTGATAATAGGAGTATAACCAAACTCTTAAATATTTTACACGGACGAAAGCCTTTAAAGAAATGGCACAGTTCAAGTCAGCCTCTCCAAATACAGGCTACATTTATTCTGTTGAACTGAAATTGACAAAACATGCTGAATTAAATATGTAGGCTATGCAGAGAACAACATATAAAAGTACATAGGTGCTAAAAGTTGTGCCTTAAAAAAATAGTAGGCCTTTGGCCTAAAACAGCAAGGACTAGGCGATGTAACGTAGTGTAAGATGGCAATGACAGTATGTTACTGGGGCTGTTATAGGCCAGCAGGGGTTTCAGCTTTATGCATGCACTTGACTTGTGCAATGTGTTGGCTGTTGGGAATTTAAGACAAGCGTTATAGTAGAATTGACGTACATACATATCTTGTGGGGTAGACCTAAATAAAGGCTAAAACAGTTATGAAACGTTTCCAAGTATTGCGGAACATTGCTTCCATATATAGGCTACAGCAAGTCTCGTTGACCCTTGGTTGACCCTGGTGCGTTAGGTACTGTAGTCAGCTTTAAAAACCACGCTTACAGCGTTGCAGCATCACTGCCAAGCTCTCTCAGATCGCCTTTCGAAATCTCATTTTGGTCTGTAATCTCGTCCAACAGTTTACAACTGGCTACATAGGTAGGCTGACTTGGCCATAAACATGCTTATGAAGGCTCGAAATGGGCATAACTTGCGGCTAAGTAATCCTATAGGATATTAAGAAATAGCCTATCGCAGAAATCTGATAAACCTCTAGTGAGACATGCCATTGGTTTGTTTCCTATATTAACCAACAAACTAAAACTTATTTTTTTTTGGAACAAATAAATGTCGCAACTGTTTTTATGTGTCCAACAATATAGGCTATTATCTTCTTCTTACACTTGATTCGTTTTATATCCTAAATACATTTGCTGTTGTCTAATGAATACACATAGGTCCTGATACATATCTCTCAAAATATTTAGCAAAATATTTGCCAAAACGAGTATAAAAAAAACACAATGCTTTTTCTTTAAATTTCAGTTAACATCTATATACTTTAGTTTGTGTTATGTCAATAACAACAGCAACAACAATACGAATATCAAATAAAACTATATTACTACTATTCTATTATAATACACTATCAAGTTAATATTTGTGTGGAAAAAGCTTCATACAAATATACTGGTGTACTAGCAATATTTTCATTAAATATAAATGCTACTATAAATTACAAATTGCATAGCTATTTTACCTTTTCATATCGTGTCACGTTTGTTTACACGTACATCAATCAATTATATAGTGTATATACAGTATTATATAAACAATATAGAATTTTTATAAACAATGTCTAAAAAGCAGTAATGTTGGGATAAATAGTATATTTGTTGGATTGTGGTATATAATTTAAAGAAAGAATTTAAAGAATTTGAATACATGTTATCTTAAACTATCATTAATGTAGGGCATTTCACTATAAATACGTTTAAAAACTTTAAAAACAAGATTTTCTTTCTATGGGCCTTGCCTCTATAGGGGCGTGGACACATGAAAGCATGAATGATATTATGTTCATTAACATGGCGTTGGCACACAAAGGAAATCCACACCTCAAAACAAACTGATAACAAACTTTTAATGTTGTCTCTGCATGAGCCGAATGCTTTCAATGTGTTATCATGCATTCTTCTTAATCTATGCCTTAATTTATTTCATATAGGCTACTCCCAGCTATTTAAATAGACATAATCTACGGTTGTTTACTAGATTATGTTATATAGTAACGAAAGCATCAGATATATGATAGAGCTATAAGCCCATAATATAAAACGTCTAAGGTTAGTTTATTTATACCACGATTATTAAGCATTTCACAACCAGAATTTAGCTTAGGATACATAACTCATTACAATTATTAACTGACGTAGATTAGTTTAGTCTATAAAACAGTGGTAAAATAGTATGCTGTCAAAAAAGCAAGTTCGTGGACAAAGAGTTATATAGTTGAGAATATACATTTTAATTTGCTTTTGATGCTGTTGCGCTTTGACGCACCAGTTTTGGATTAATTTTATAAACGCAATGCTTAGAACATCCCCGAGCAGTAGTAGCCAATTAGATCATATACACACAGTTCACACATGAAAATATCCGAGTATTAGTTGACTCACCCCGGACTAAAATCCTTCGACAATAGTCAGGATCCACTCCTAAAAGTTTGTCGTGTCCATCTTCGCTGGAGGACGTCGGTGTAGAGGCGGACGTCCCCGGGGTGTCCGCGGTACTGTGAACCGGAGACCTGCTGCCAATGTCGGCGCGGCACTTGGATTCCAGGCGGTCTGCGCACAGTGAGTTGGGTCCACAGTGGCGGTTCCGCTCTTCAGCGACCCCATCGCCCATACTCGTGGCCTGGTCAAACATCGACAAGTAGCCTATATGAATGTTTGTGTCGGTGCCCCCACCCGCACGTTACTGGCCAACCGCTCGAGTGTTATCACTTTTGTAACCGTTTTTTTAACGTTGAATTTCTTCTCCAGTGACCCTGTAAGGCATTCCCAAGAGTAGATCCAGCTAAGAATGGACCATTCGGTCCTGTGGCGAAACCGGGGTGCTCCTCAAGTGTCCATACATTGCGCGTGACCCGAAGTCCAGGAGGAGAGAGGAGGAAGGAAGAAAGAGGCCCTATGGACATGCCTTGGGAATCCTCTTTAACTACAAGACCCAACAGCTACAACTAAAAACTGCATAGTGTATACGGTAAAGGGGGTGGGGGGGTAAGCCTATCTATGACCAAGGAGGAACGGGGAGGAACCGAGCGCGGTTAACCCACGTAGAAATAACTTAAAAGACGCGGCTGACTGGTGTGTGTGTGTCAGAAAGCAAACTTTCCCCTGGTCAGCATCATCTCCTTGTTACCATTAGGTTTGCGTTAACGGCACTTTACATTACCCCCGATCCACTGCCTCGGCGGGTCCTTTGACGGCATAGTGTTCACATATGGGTCTCG
This sequence comes from Aphredoderus sayanus, assembly GCA_027564795.1. Taxonomy (NCBI): domain Eukaryota; kingdom Metazoa; phylum Chordata; class Actinopteri; order Percopsiformes; family Aphredoderidae; genus Aphredoderus; species Aphredoderus sayanus. The sequence continues at coordinate 9,688 of JAODUG010071910.1, forward strand.
GTGGTCTGCTCAGAGTCCTCTGCATTTGAAGACCGCGAAAATGTATTGTGTTGAGGGACTGTCAGCTTGGGAAACAACAGTCACGTTTGCTAATAATGTCGTATCTAGATTTGACCAAATGTCACATTGGGGTTGCTTTACTATTCATTCAGAGTAATCATCAACGGTTACGGTTATGCTCTGTCCGACCAGAAATGGGACATTCGTCTGGATAACCCTCCACTATCAGTGTATACTTTACAGAGGCAACGACCAAATACGTCACTTCCTTTCTTCGTATGGGCGTCTGTGATTGGTTCGCTAGCCTTGCACGTTTTCACAACAGATTTAGATCCGTCGTGGAGCTATGAGACGATGGTGGTGTTATTCCTCCCAGAAAACAGCCAAACTCAGTGATGCCGGTTAAAGTCCATTCCCTTTCCTGCACGGCTACATCCCGTCTCTTTCAGACGATGCAATGCAGATGTAAAAGGTATTATTTCATAATTTATTTTCTATAAAAAGGAACAATCATTATTTGTCGCATACAGGGGAAACAGCGAGGGTAGCATGGCCGTTATAAAAGTGTCTTTACTGAGAAAACAAAATCACAATTATTTGTTTCATAGTTTAGTATAGCATAGGACTACTTATAATAAATGTAATAGGCCTATTAACGAACACCTATGAATAAAGAAGACTACATAATTAGGTAAGCAAATAGTATAAATAATACATAAATAGATGGATATATGTTTTAAAGTACATTAATGACATTTGTTTTGACATAGGCCTAAGGTAAACCAGGAATTGTATTTTAAAGTAAAGTATAGGCCCATGTTTCAGTAAACGTTTCTCTGCTATTATATTCTCTACACGTTGTTTTGGTTGTGAGATAATTTGTCTACAAACACTGAGTGGATTTTCCTTTTGTACGGACACAGGTGACGCGCACTATAGACAACACCGTGGATAAAAAGCATTTTGAACGGGATTATATAATTATAGTTTTTCCCAGTGTGTGTTTGCTTGTGCGTGTGTGTGTGCCTGTGTGTGTTTTATCGTAGGCCGTAATTACTGAACACAGCCATGGGTCGTTACTCCTTTCAGCTGGTCTAATCTGTGAGAGGAGTGAATAGACGCTGTCTATCACAAACTCCACTCAGCGGCAAGACAAGGGGAGGCTGATTGCTGGTGTGCTGTGGCGCGCCCGGGCGAACGCGCGCGCGCATACGCACACACACACACGCACACACACACACACACACACACACACACACACACACACACCCGTGCACATAGGCCTACACTTATACTCGCCCCTCTCACGCTCGGTCTCTTCTTTTTTCTGTGAGTGTGTCCTCCAGAACCGTGCCTCTTGCGCACGTTGCTTGCTGTAAATCGTAATCGGTAGCCTATATTAATCAAAACTTTTCATAACATCATCACGTCGATTTTAGTCCTGCTACAGTTTACTGTATTTGTAAGTCAATGTGTGTACATGGGCATGTTGTTAGTAGCTTAATCGTATTGCTGCTATGATGGCCTTGAATTATTTAGCAAAACGTCATGGGCTATTAATAATTCCCGAACAAAATGACGAGGCCTATCAACAGGAACACAGGCATATATAGAATAGGCTACGTCAGGCAGGCCCAGAAACAGAACAACAACCGCCCCATGTCCTACCAATCTTGAACGTGCGCAAGTAAGGTCGATCACAACACCGGCTATATAGTTCATCTCATGTAGCCTACAGTATAGGCCTATATCCGTATGAATCTGGATTTTTCCCTCTTGCATATATGATCAATCCGATCAATGAAGAGAGATTAAATGTAATGCGAAAGGTCGCCAGAAGGCCACCGGGCCGTGGAGAGTTCACACACCGAAGGGCTTTCACCAAATCTGTGGAAGAATGCTGAAGATTTGGCACACACCCGCACGAGTCCTGCAGTGATTTATAAAACATAACGCCAATTTCCTCTTAGTTAATGCTCGACCACTCGATTTTGCAACCACGTATCCCATAGGCTTATATAGGCTACAGTAACCTGATGTGTATCATTGGTTTCAAATCGATTATACGGAATGTATAGCGCTGAATAGGTTCTTTAAAACACAAAACAATAATAGGCCTATAAATTTATGTGAGCGGTGATTATCCGTAATTTTAGACTACCAACTGTTTTCCCTTGTATGGTGTGCCTGTTTATACTGTGAGAACAGAAAGGTTTTTGGCATCGTCCCATATTAAGGGTATAGGCCTACAGTATAGGCCTAAAAATACAAAAATAATAGGCCGTTGTTCATATCGATTATTCCCACACAGGGTAGGCTACAGCTGGTATCCTATACACACCTAATAATTTGCATCTACCTGCAGAATGGATAACTGAGGTCGGTTCATTTTAGTTTGGCCAATTGAACACCAGCCATTTGTGCTTAGGCCTATTGACTTGTTAAACTAATCTGTTTTAAAAAATAAAGCCACAGGTAAAGAATTATGTTAAGCTATGCATATTATTTCTGGTGAGACCCTATCACTAATATTTTCTATTTTATTTATTTATTTTTAATTATTGTATTCATCTGTTACCATCATTCAACCGACTTATAGTAAGGGGACGTTTCTTTTAGCAGACTAACCTATACAAATTAGCCTAATGTGTTTGGGAATGATAGTTCTGAGACATGTTAAAATAAACTATATTAGACCATATAATTCAGTTAAATTAAAGTAAGTAGTAGTAAAGTAGTAATAGTAATCAGAATGTGCATTTAAAAAACTCCTTTAGACATTTGGATGAGATGTGGGGACATAAAATCGAAATTTTAATTGTTTTATTCTTTTTAACTTATATATGTTTTTTATAGCTGCAGACATTAGCGTCTAAATTACGTAATAGTCTACATAACTATTATTATGAGGGCGTCATTTGTTTGATTTTACAGGCCTATATAGACTAAGATTTAGTGTACGGTTAACTATTGTAATATTGTCGTTATAACAAGACACTGTATGCGTGATGGCATTTCGTTGATGGGGATTTGGCTTCTCAGTCTCATTAAATAATTGGTTTGTACTTAAACCATTATATTTGATGGATTTTACACATCAACAATATTGTAAATGCTCTTGTGTCTTACGCTAATAACATATTGTATGGACCACACAGCCTCGACATGGGATTTCCCCACAAAACACAGTGTTCATATTGTAGATATTAAATTATTCTTTGATGTTGTGCGACAAAATATAAAAATAATCTGTTGTTAATAATTGTCTTTCTTTCTCGACGGTCAAAACACTTTCCAAAACAGTTTTGTGCACAAAAACAAAACGATGAAATCATAGCTTTCTGTCTGTCCCAACTAACCCTGGTTTTGGAAGAGAGCTTGGCTCTAATGTAGAAAACAAAAACGTAATATAACTAGCCTACTGAAAATATCAGAACCATTTACACTTACATTTACCCAAACAAATAAACTATGCCAGTATTTTTACTTTTCAATTTTGGAACATTGCCGTAGATGGCACATGTTAAAATGACTGAGCATGATTTCAACACCGCTCAGGTAGGCCTATTACAAATTAAATTGGCTATACTACACAGTTCAGCATTTATACACTTTGTAAAACTGGTCTAATTTTCCTCATCAACTTTGTTGTTGTTTGCATTAAGGCAAAGCCACATCGTTTGGTTTGGTTGCATACACCAATAAATGCTTAAGTGAAAGTATAAAATA
>JAODUG010071953.1:0-13414 GCA_027564795.1 Aphredoderus sayanus
AAAAACACACAAATCATACACAATCAGATGGCGCCGCCGTGTGGCCAAAAGCGAGATTTCTGAGTACATTACGAGGGATATATTAAGCAAAATACAAGGATGGAACTTAATACTTTTATAGTAATTGTGTATTTACATAATAATGGAATAATTTGCTTGAAACACAAATTACAATCAAAATGCTATACTGGTTTCTCCAGTGTCTAACATCCACCAAAAGGAAATAGGAATTGAAAGTGGAGAAAGATGATGAGGCAAAGAAGAGAAGGTGAGATCCAGATCAAAACATTTTCACCAGTATTCAAAACTGGTTTGCCATCCCTCCACAATTCAGTTGTGTACTTCCTGTCATATTCACCTTTACCACTCCACTACATGGAGCTGGAAAATGTATGATAATCAGCACTATGCCCACATGGGACATGGACATTGCCTTTATCCAACAACAAGATCAAATTTAGCGCGTTGTAGACAAAGTATTGTGGCCAGCCAACTCATTCTCCCCATTGACACACTACAGTAATTATAGTAATGTTTTAGTAGTTAGTAAATGTGTTGCGTTTTACCACTGCATTGGTACTAATTTGTGTACATTTCAATCCAAAAATGTTGCATTTTGTAAGAGATGAGGCATTTTGCATTGTGTGTCTGAAATTTTTGGTTTTGTCGTTTTGAAAAAAAATTACTTGATTTGTTTTAGAAAACATTTGAAAGTTAAGGTCTAAAAGGTTTAAAAAACGTTCAGGTCACAACATGGCTATTCTTTGTCCGTCAATAGCCCTGCTGTGTCTGCTGATAACGGCATCAATTCACACTTACATATAAGCATACCCACAAATACACACATAAAGCCAGCATACCATGCAGATCTTGGATTATCCCCTTCAGTTGGTTCTCCCCAACTCCAGCCATCATACTGTTCTTTTCCTGACAAACATCAGCCTGCTGAATCACATGAACATTAGGTTGACATGAATGGTGTAATGAGTGTTTCCTGAGCTGTAAGGATGGAAATGTATTTGTACAGTATAGCCTAGTACTACACATTTGACACAATAAATATATTAATTGCATTAATACAATTAGAATAAAAATAAATTACATTTTCTTAAATTAAATGTATTGCAACCTTCTTTCAGGCATAGTTTCAGTTTAAGTCTGTTTTAATTTGCAACAGCTAAATCACATAAAGGCTACCAGTACTGTACCATGATACAGCTACACTAACGTACTTTACATTGACGTTATGATTCTCATAAACTCTATTTTGATATACAGCAGTAAGTCCATCAATGTGACAAACTATTCAACTAACATTACAGTAGACATTATATTAACTCGTTTTACACCCATGTATGTTGATAACAAAGAAAAAAAGATGTGACGTACTTTTGTGGAAAAGAAACAGATCCACAACAAACAAAACTTGGTGCGCGCATACGAACGTGAGGAAAGCGTGATAACGTGATTGACGCAATGGCATCTACTGAAAGAGCGACATTTTGCAGAAGAACCAATGGTAATGAGGGACGGTAGGCGGGACATAAAAATATCATACCAATATGGTAATGAAAGTCCGTACAGTCTATTATTAGGTCTATGGTACAGTCATGTCACGTACAACTGCATGTGACAGGTCTGTTTCAACATGAGTTAAAGATAGTAACTCGTTCTGTTAAAACATGTTTTTTGAGCTGTAAACTAAATACTGGCGTTGTGTACATTTTGAAATCTGCATTTTATGGTCTGAAACTGGCTCTATACGTCATATACGTTCAAAATCGTTTCAGAACCTGGATTTCTTTAGTACTTTTTTAGTAATTATTTTAAAATGTTTTAACAACACTGTTCATATACATATCATACACAAAAGCTTCAGTCATAAACACAAATTACATTAAAAAAAGGAAAAACAACTGTATAATGTAACAGATGAATCATGTAACAGGCATTAAAGAGCAATGTTTAAATGTCCACAGTTATATATTGTATATTATTTTAACTGCTTATTTATTATTTAAACAATACAAAGTATAAATATGTTTGACCTTTATTTTAAAATGTATCTGTGGTTTTGGTTTCTTTTAATTCAATTTGCATTTATGGCTGTAATATTTTCCATGTAAAATAAAGAGGTTGAAAAGATAGTCTTTTACAGTTTATATCAGTCTTATTGTAGCTAAATTAGAGAAATTACAGGACCACACACATTTTTAAACCATTACAAAAAATTAGACAGACAATCAAAAAATAAATTACAAATGGTATCGTCATCATTATTACAAAACACAAATTTTTCTTTAATATCAATTCTAAATCTTAGAAGCACCTAGTTAACAGGACAAATCAAATGTACAATTTTACAACACAGTATTATTGAGAATCCACACTAACTTCCCATTCATATTTTAAAATGTAGAATTCCAAAATTAAATTGGCGTAAGGAGTAGAGGAAATAAATTCCAATGCTAACTTTATTTATGGGGCTCCCCCTCACAGCCCCCCCCCCCCCCTCCCCTTGAATATGTTTTAGCATTATTCAAAATTGTGCAATTTGTGGAGTCAGGCTGGGGTGAAGTTACACTTTAATTAGTCAGTAGCCTACATAATACTGTTCTAAGTGTAACATTTCGTTCCTGTCTTGCCGGCATGAGACCGGACGGGACATTGCTTGCACCTGGGGTGATTGGGCAATAGGCTTCACCTGGGGTGTTTTTAGTTGTATTTAGGGCCAAGGTGTTTATGGGTGGGTTGTTGGGTTTTTGTTTAGGGTGATTGCCTTTGTGGTCTCGCAATCTGCTAACGGCCTAGTTTTGTACCTTTTGTGTTGTTTTATTAAACCTTTTGAGCTTACACTCTTTTTTCGTTGTCGCTCCTTTCTTTTATCGCCTGCACTCACACTGGACGCTGACAAAAAAACCCAACCTAACGTTTTTGTTTCTTTTTTCGAAGTCGAGTGCAGGAGACCTACTATGGGGAAGCGGAGGACGAAGGCTCGGTACAGGGTCCAGACTGGCACAACAGGTAGGGAGTGGTTTTTGGTTTCGCCTGGTTATCCGCTCTTGCCGGAGCTGAGGCTTTCAGCCCACGGGGAGACGACGCTCCGTGGGAGGTCGTTGCGGCCGGGAGACGGTCTAGCGGACATAACCTGACAGGTTCGATGGGGCACCCGGGACTTTCAAGTACTTCCTCGATCAATGTGATCGTTACTTTGCGAAGATCGAGGAGGACGAGAGAGTGCAGCACATGCTGCTTCTGTTTGCTGGCGAAGCTCTCGAGTGGGCTGACTACATCTATTACCGGCAAAGCGGGAAACTCCCTACCTATCAGGAGTTTGTAGCCATGCTCTGGATCTGTTTCAACTATGATAAGCTGTGTGAGGATACTGTGGAGCCCGTAGAATGGCTCCCTCCGGGGACTCCTGCCGTTTGTGATTACGCTAACGTGTGGTTGTCCGGGAGTACCTCGCGGTCTGAGTCAAAACGAAACTAAGGACCAGCAAAACGTACCAGGACCCGTATTCTGTCTTCCCCCAACACCGGGGAACTGTATCGGAGGGTGTGTGGACCTCCCCACACCGAGGACGAATCACTTCCTCCAAGGGCGCGAGGGTCGTCCATGCCCGCTTCCCCAGCCGCCGCGGCTGTGCAGCGTCCACTGGTGTCTCAGGCTGCCGCGGTTGTGCAGCGTCCACTGGTGTCTCAGGCTGCCGCGGTTGTGCAGCGTCCACTGGTGTCCCAGGCTGCCGCGGTTGTGCAGCGTCCACTGGTGTGTCAGGCTGCCGAGGCCGTGCAGCGTCCACCGGTGCCCCCCGCTGCAGTCCCAGGGCTGGTTCTGCCGCCCCCCGCTGCGGTCCCAGGGCTGGTTCCACCGCCGCCGGCGCCCTCCACTGCAGTCCCAAGGCTGGTTCCACTGACGACGGCACCCCCCGCTGCAGTCCCAGTCCCGGTTCCGCCACCACCATTGCCAGTTGCCAAGGCCAAGCAGCGTCCACCGGTGTCCCAGGCAGCCGTGCAGCATCCACCGGTGCCTCCAGTAGCCGCACCCCGGCGGCGTCCACTGGTGTCCCCCGCTGTGGTCCCATGGCCGGTTCCGACGGCGTCCCCCGCTGCAGTCCCAGGGCTGGTTCCACCGACGACAGTGTCCCCCGCTGCCAAGGACAGGCAGCGTCCACCAGTGTCCCCCACTGCCAAGGACAGGCAGCGGTGTCCCAGGTGGCTGTGCAGCGTCCGCCGGTGTCCCAGGTGGCTGTGCAGGCTGCCGAGGATGGGCAGCGTCCGCCGGTGTCCCAGGCTGCCGAGGCCAGGCAGCTCCTGCCGGTGTCCCCAGCTGCTGAGGCGGTGCAACTCCTGCTGGTGTCTTCTGCTGCTGCGGCGGTGCAGCTTCCACCGGTGTCCCCAGCTGCTGAGGCCGTGCAGCTCCCACCTGTGCCTCCAGCTCCCACTGGTGCCTATTGTCCATCCAAATCATTCACTCTGGCTCCCTCTGGTCTTTCTAGAGAAGTGGCCTCCACTCTAATTGATGTGGGAGGGAGGCTCGCCCAATTTTTCCGTTTTTTATTTGTTGACAAAGGTTGAAATATCCAATAGATTTTGTTCCACTTCATGATTGTGTCCCACCTGTTGTTGATTCTTCACAAAAATGTACAGTTTTATATCTTTATGTTTGAAGCCTGAAATGTGGCAACAGGTCAAACAGTTCAAGAGGGTGAATACTTTCGCAAGGATATATATATATCTATCTATATCTCATTTGTGTGTAGTTTTGAAAAATTAGACCTTGTATATTAAGAAAACTTGTGAACGAAGTTGGAAAAATCTTGGCCTTTGCAATTCTTTGTCCATTGACATTCCTGCTGTGTCTGCTGATAATGGCCTCTGTATATCAATTCACACACAATAACAAATTATATAAAGAACTGAAACTGTAGCCATACAAACATGATTTAAATAATTAACAGGAAGGGGCTCTGAATAGCCTAATTTAAACAATATGGCGTAAACTTATGTTAGGATGTAATTAAATAGAAAATGTATGGATGTTTTATAATAGAATGTATTAATGTGACCAACTGGGAACCAAATACGTCTCCTTCTAACTAACAGGGAACCATATGAGAACGTTCTAAATGTCTTCTAATATCGCAGCACGAGAAAAACAAAATAAAACATGACCATATGGCGAACAAAGTACAATAAGGGAACATTCTCGTAACATCCCAAATTTCTTTGTAACATTGTGACCATAAATGAACCGTCCCCCCTGTCATATATAAGGAACTTTGCACTGCATTACTTTCATAACCAAAGGAAGATGTTTTAGTAATGTAATCAATGTTCTGTAAAGGTTTGGTACGATCGTCACCTTTTATAGAACTATAACGGGACATTTTGTAAGGGCCCTAGAGCATCCTCTTTGACGTGGGATAGGCTATTATCTGCAACATAAACTAATCAATCAACAGGTAGGAAAATATTTCTGGCTTTGAAAAATGTTTAGTGTGGAATAAAGGTAATTGGAAAATGTTATGTAATAATTGTAAGCATTCTCTCTATAAATCCACAAAATTAGCCCATTATAAGGCCTACATTTTTCTGATCCAATGCAACCAAACCTAACATGAAAGGGAAATATGTTCTGTTTTATTATAGCCTAAGGAGCCTTATTATTCTAAGGAGAAGTGGCAGTGACATACACTTGCAAAAACGTATCCAAAACCTCAAAATTAAAATAATATTTTTATTACTGGTTTTTATAAGCCTCCCTCCCCCATCAATTAGAGTGGAGGCCACTTCTCTAGAAAGACCAGAGGGAGCCAAAGTGAATGATTGGGATGGACAGTAGCCTTGCCTAAATACGGTTGGTAGATTGGGACAGCATATTTTATCATTGTTTAGCCTATTGTAGCCTAAGAATTTTGATAGCACATTTTCAATACATTTTACACATTTATATCAATGTATAATGCACTCATCTTTTCTGTTAATACCTAATTTAATGAAGGTTAACCATCCCGCTGTCATATGGGTCAAAATGACCCGTGCACTCACCAGTAGTAGTAGCCTGCTGGTAGTCTGCTGAAATGCCTTAAGACAGCGGGAGGGTTAAAGTGAAAAAGGTTTTTAAAAAGAACATGTAAAACATAGGCTGTTTCATTGATGTGCCTGTGTTTTAAAAAGCAGATAAAAAACAGAATTCTATAAAATATACAATAATTAAAAGTTAATGTAGGGAACATACAACATTCTTATCTAGATGTATGTTTATTTGAGTATATTGGTGGTTGCAGGTTAAAATCTCCAGAATCTAGGCTGTTTTGTGTGTGACATATTTTAAAAGCAGATTAACACAGAAATATAGACATGAGCGGCACTCAATGACTCTTGAAGACAGTATGTCAAATAGAGTGATGCGTATATGTTAGAGCTGCAAAGTGATGTCACAGCAATATATACTGCATATTTCCCCAATGAGGATTCGATCTCAAGAGACGTCGTGGCCAAGTTCATTAACCTTTAAGCCACAGGAGCAGCTGCCCTTCGGCACTTGTTTTTCTTCTAAAAAAAATAACATTCTGTGCTGCCACACCCACGCCTATTGTAATTGTTTAGGCTACGCTCGGTGGGAACGTTTTACTGGCTCTTCTCGGCCGAGACAGGAGTGAGAAGCCGGCCGAGGTCGGGAGTTTGGGTCAAAATGACCCGAGTACGACAGAAGGGGTCGATTTTCAAGTGTGTAATAATCCGAGCAGTTTCAATAGGGCTTCGCACACAGTGTGTGCTCGGGCCTTAAAAATAATCAAAGCAGTTTCAATAGGGTCTTCACACCCTTGGTGCTAGGGCACTAAAAATAATCAGAGCAGTCTCAATAGGGTCTTCACACCCTTGGTGCTAGGGCACTAAAAATAATCAGAGCAGTCTCAATAGGGCAAGCGGCAATGATCGGGGTCCAAGCACGCCCTGAAATTGAGGTGGAGGTTTTCGACATATGACCATGCCAGGGGTGAATGCTGAATGCATGGTTTTTGTCCAATGATATCCTCATTAATTAAAATCTTACAGAAAAGTATATTTAGAGCCAAAAAGAAAGCTATAGTTTGTAGCAACAGATATTTGAACTATTTGGCAGTAAAAACAACACCTGTTACCTGAGGATTCAAACTCAGACAGTGTTTCTTAACCTCTATGACATACAGACATAACTGTGAAGTTATGCCTCAATCAACCGTGACAGATTTACCCATAATTACTCATTGGCTTATATATTTTGATCCCATGGCCCAAACATAACAAAACTTTCCATGCGTATTTACAAAAAAATTGTATAGACGCACATCAAATTTAAAAAAGGTAATCTGAATGTCGATTCAAAATCATAGAGGTGTATGACATGATATTTGTTAGATTCTCATCAAAAGAATTAATGAATTGCCTTTTATTAATCATATTTTGAAAAAATCAATGTTCTACATAATGTTTTTAGGAACAAAAACAAGAGTAGTTATAAGCAGTTTCTGTGGCATAGCGGTTAATGAAACAAATCAGTTCTGAAAGTTATGGGTTCGTATCCTGGGTGAGACATGTTCCTTTCACAAACAAAAAGAACAAATGTCTTTGTTACTTCAAAGTATATATTTCTTAAAGTTTTTGGCTCTAATGATAATTGTCTCTAAGATTTTAAATAATGAAGATATTAACAGACAAAAAACATCTATTCAGCATTCACCCGTGACATGGTCATATGTACAAATCCTACACTTCAGATCTTTAGTTTTTAACAGAACTCACGTTTCGGATTCTTTTAAAATTTGACAAGAGCCATTCCTGGTCTACTGTTGGTTTTGTAAAACTCATTTTGGTTCTCAATGCCATTTATTTTAACGGAAAAACAGCAGTGTAACAGCAGTTGCTAGCGTGGTGTAGAGGTTTATGAACTGAACTTTTAAAGTCTTGATATTAAATCTTCATAGGGGAAACGTGGATGTGCAAGCATCCACCACAGAGGTGTTTGTCCAGTGTCACATGACAAAGGCATGTTGCAGAACTTCTCTCTCAGAATTAGTTTTGGAAGTGCCGCCACATTTGTAAAGAGATTCAATGAAGGGCTTTGTGTATCAAACTGCCTGCTTATATTGGAGACAGATAATTACTGTTTTCCCTGAGTTAAACCAACACACACCTGCCTGCGCACACTGCTACGGCCAGACCAGGCCGACGCAAACATTTAAAAGAAGATATTTTTTTAATTTTCTTTAATATTTTCATAAACCGTATACTGCTTTGAATGCAAGTAGCTGGTGTTAAATACTATATAATAAAGGAAGCCTGTGTAGTGACTTATGTAATATGAAAATGTTAATTTATGTATCTTTTACATTTTCTTTCTAGATTTCAATAAATGATGAATACCACTTCAATTAACAATGAATACAACGATTATTATGAGGATGAGGTCTGCAATAAAGACCAGCTGGTCAAATTTGGTTCCATTGCCATTCCTGTTTTTTTCTCTGTTGTCATCATGCTGAGTCTCCTAGGAAATGTTCTGGTGCTTGTCATCCTAGCTCAGTATGAAAATCTCAAGTCCCTCACCAACATCTTCATTCTGAACCTAGCTCTGTCTGATCTGGTGTTCACCACGAGTCTTCCCTTTTGGGCTGTGTATCACATCTGGGGCTGGGTGTTGGGAGACGTCCTCTGCAAGACTGTGGTCTTCATTTTCTTCATTGGATTCTACAGCAGCATCTTGTTCCTGGCCATCATGACAATCCATAGATACCTGGCTGTAGTCTATCCCTTGTCTGACCGTAGAATGCGGAACGTCACTTATGGAATTGTTGTAACTGTATTGCTGTGGGCAATCAGTATAGGTGCAGCCATGCCATCTCTGCTCTTTAGCTCTGTTATCCCTGTTCACCAGAAAGATGAAAACTCCTTGGGCTGTGAGTACAGCGATCCGTTTTGGAAAATATTTGGTACCTATCAACAGAATGTATTTTTCTTAGCCACCTTTGTAATAATGGGATTCTGCTATGTGCAGATACTGAGAAAAATTACCAAGACAAAATGCCATATGAAGACCAGAACTGTGAAGCTTATTTTATGTATTGTGATTGTCTTTTTTCTTGGGTGGGTACCATACAATGTGGTAATCTATTTGAAGATACTGGCTGACTACCCCGTGTCTCAGTTTGATGGTTGTGATGTAAGCACCAATGTTGACTATGCATTCTATGTGTGCAGACTCATTGCTTTCTCTCATTGCTGCTTTAACCCTGTGTTTTATGCCTTAATAGGTGGTAAATTTAGAAGTCATTTAAAAACAATACTGCATAAAATATTCGGATGTAAAACATCAATGGAGGAGCAGGTCAGAATGGAAAACCCTCAAATGCATTAATAGCTAATAAATCAGTAAAGTTAATCAGCATTAATAGTAGTTATTTAATTGCTATACATCTTAATTTAGTCTTAAAAATGTCTTTAATTCGCGCTGTTTTAATTGTTGGTAATTGTTTGCTTTATAAATTGTAGAAGTCGCAACATTTGTAAAAAAAATATGTTTGTGAAGTAAAAAGACATTTGATACTTTGCTTATAGTATATCTGTTTATAATTACCAAAGTGAAATGATGGCCAATGTCACATTTCACTTCAGATAAGGAAACACTGGAGGAAGTTTTTAAGGAGGCAGTTACTTTACAGCAGCTATACATTTATGTTTAATAAACATTTAGCTTTCAACTTGTGGAGACAATATTTTTATAGTGAATATTTTTTTCATTGTGGTACATAAGCAAACACTTCCTCCTCCTGTCAGTTTCTGGTTTACAGTAAGATTAACTCTAAACCATAGCCCATTGCATACTTTATGGTGTGATTTGATGAGACAAAACTAAATAAAACTAGGCTTGCAGGCAACACTGGGCGGGCCCACGCACTGTGATGCATGTTGGGGGGTGCCATGGACACAGCTCTTAATAGTCACGTGCTTCGAACACTGTGCGGTAAAGTTAAGCGTCACCTCCAGTTGCCAGTAGGTGGCGCAATGATTATAAACCCTAAATGATGTAGAAATGTCTTCAGGCTGAGACTGTTATCCAACATGTGAAATTTGGTAGTGATTCCACCCTGTACAGTAAACAACAACTTCCTGTTTCACTTCAAAGCATGGACACGCCTCTAAACAAAATCTTACAAGCTTCAAAGCATAACATAATTTATGTCATGAAGCTAGACTGGAACGTTTACATTTAATGTAATTTAAATAATAGTTGTCACACAAGGCTTATTTCCTGTTGCCAGTAGGTGGCGCTATTACTATAACTCATAAATTGACAGGTGCATGTGCTGAGGCCGAGACTCTTAACCACAATCAGAAATTTGGAAGTGATATGACAAGGTACAGTGAAGTTACAACAACTTCCTGTTTCATGGCGAAGGATTGACACGCCTTTAAACGAAACCTCACAAGCAAGAAAAATAATCCGAGTAGTTTCAAGAGGGCTTCACACACAGTGTGTGCTCGGGCCCTAAATATAGAATTCTGTTCATGTACAGTATGGGCTTATAATTTTTTTTAGTTATGTTTCACATACTGTTAAAGCTGCATTAGGGAAAAAGTACAACTATAAATATATTGTGATTTTTCTTGCCATGGTGTGAAGTAAAGACAAAACATTTGAATAAGTCCATTCAGTCCAAGTAATACTTTGCTTTATAGTGTATGTTAATAATTACCAAGGTGAAACAGGGTAGTGTCAAATTTCACTTCAGATAAGGAAATACTGTGTATCCACATTTTCCAAGGTGGCAGTTACTTTGCAACAACTTTTACAAATAGCCACGGTATTTATGTTTTGTATACTTTTCAACTGATTTTAACTGATGGAGACGATATTTTATACTTAATTGTTCAGTTCTATACCTAAAGAAAGACTTCCTTCTTCAGTTACTCTCTGGTTTATGGTAAGATTAACTCTTATATGGGGAAATATAGAATTATGTATATGTAATCGCTTATCAGTTATCACAGTTCTGTTTCACATTTTAACTACTGTTACTGTTGTAGGTAAGATTTAGAGCTATAAATAGTGTGATTTTTGTTGCTATAGACATTTTTCAACTATCAGTGAGTGAAATGCTCTATGAAAAAATATGCTCTGGTTTTAAACCCCTGCCTTTGTATGAGTCAAGTTTGATTGTTGTCCATTCCTATTTTTTCCCCTGATGAGAGGAGGAGGGTTTTGGGTTGCAGATTTTCAAAATCTTGCTCTTTCATTCTGCAGTATAGCTCTCATTGCAACTCTCAACTCTTACCTACAGCAGCTTTTTTATTTGTGGATGTGAGTGTTAATATAGATGTTAATATAGAAATAGCCATTGTGATCATTCTCTCCAGATGTGGATCTCACGGTTCCTTGGTGTTTGGGTTGGTGTTACAGTCATCCAACATGTGATGGCTTACAGTGATCAGCCAATGCCACAAGTTTGTAAATCAATGGTACCAGTTCATGCATATTTTATTCCACAAACCAGTGAGGTGCCTTTTAGGATCTCAACGAGCCTGTACAATGTGGGAGAACCGATAACTGGTATGGATTTGTTCTACTGTAGTACTGTAGACAAAAAGACAGTGTTTGGCAGTTACAAGTTAAACATGTAGTCTCTATCCTGTTTCTCTCTCTCTTTCTCTCAAACTTCTCTTCTTCAACATATCTAAATCATTTCCCAGTGATTCTTGAAAGCAAATCGGAGACGGCTTTCAGAGGATTTATGCTAGAGGCTCGTGCCTCTGATGAAGAATCTGGCGAAGCTATTGGAAAATTTGTGTTGTTGGATCCCAGTAAAACTATGGTCTTTGATTGCAATTCACCAGTAAGATTAATCTCTCTTTACATATTATTTTACTATATTACTACAGCTCTCAAAATATAGCAATTAGTCCAGGTGATATGTGAACATTAAGTTCACCTTTTCATAAAAGGAACATTTTCAGAAATGGAGCGATTGCAAAAAAGCCTTTATAGATTAACTAGAATTTGTTATAAGAAGGTTGGTTTACAAAGATTATTTAGAAAGACATTTTTAATTAACGGTCTCAGTAGCCTATAAGATCAGGAAGCAGGATCCAATTAACACTTGCCCTATTGATTTTGATGAGATGATTACAGTAGGCCATTGTATGAAAACAGGTGTGTATGAAATGGTTTGTTTAGCCTACATAGTGATCTCGAAAACTGACCCAAACCTCTGAGACTCCCAGAAAATGTGGAACTTTAGTGTGAACTAATGGTTAATTAATAAACATTTCTGAAAGTTTAAATGAAGCCACAAATGCCTCTACTATAAAAAGTTCACTGGTTAGCGTGGCATGTTCTTATTATAATATTTTTTAGGCCTACAACTAGTTAAATGTGAGATAATTTACCATCAGAGGCTTTTAGACAATTTCAAGTCCTGGTTCCAAAGAAAGTAGACCAGTAGAAGTGTGCCTTTGTAAAGGTTTGGATTCCTAAGATTAACATTTGAGCTGTAAACAAGCCAAAATACACACCAATAGTGATGTTTATATTGACAAAATTACTTTATAAACTCTTTATAAAAAATGCATTTTATGGGTTGAAAATGGCTTAACATGCAATTTCTTTAAAATCATCCAAGACCCTTGGGGATTTATAGTGCAGTAGCTTATTGGAACCATCAATCTATAACTAGAAGCAACCACCCCATTTTGGCCATTGTCATTCATGTTGTCAAATGATTCCCGACCAGCTATGATGGATTTACCTTCATATATATCTCACCGTGAGAGATTTCAGTGTCAAGAGTTCGAGTACACAGTCAAAATCAAAGTTGGAGCTACTACCGCGGATGGCCTATATTTAGCCCAACTGCTTTTCATTATTAACCACTTCTACATCAGCCCCTTTTGAATAAGCATTTTCGAGCTGTGATATCTACGAATATACAGATAACCTAGACAAAATATGCATTAAAGTTTAAATTAGCATGATTCAGGTTCATATTTCATCAAATACAACAGCATAACTGTATTACTGCATTGTATCACGTTTATATTGAGGTTATTTTCATTAGCAGTTAGCTAGATAACGTTAGGTATAATTATTTTAGAGCTGGGCAAAACTTTAACATTTTAATAGCGATTATTCGCAGGATTTTCTGCGATTAATCGTGATTAATCGCATTGTTACGCGCAAAATTCAATAATAACTTCAAAAGTAGTGTATTGCGCATTTTTATTGTAAAAGTGCAGTTGTAAGAACAAAACTGAAATAGCAGGTAGAAGGTTTTTTATTTATCAGGGAGCAAGTCAAGTCAAGTCACATTTATTTTTAACCCTCGTAATGTACTCGTAATATAGTATTTAGCCACACGGCGGCGCCATCTGATTGT
>JAODUG010071975.1:0-13414 GCA_027564795.1 Aphredoderus sayanus
AGCTTACACACACATATGATGTGCACTGCTGGCACAACAAGGTGTGTGTTTGAAACCCAAGGACAACAGGAGGGTTGCAAGGCACAAAAATCAACATAAATACATAAAACAATTATTAATAAATAAATAAATAAATAAATAAATAAATACACTCAGCAATGCCAATTGAAAAACACACAAATCATACACGATCAGATGGCGCCACCGTGTGGCTAAATACTATATTTCTGAGTACATTACGAGGGTTAACGACCATTCCACAAGTGCATGTTAATTAATTGATTATGGTTAATTGAACATGCATGGAAAACATTGTACCCTTTACAATGAAGCTCTGTAAAGTTATTTGGATTTTTACAAAATTATTGTTGAAATACACCGTCCTGAAAAAGGGACGTTTCCTTTTTTGCTGAGTTTACTTAACTACATCCTGACATTTCATCATTTTATATTCCGATAATGACACATATTCAATAATGGCACATGTTTTGTAAATGACTAATAGTTTCTGGTCATCCAATGGACAGGACAGCGGGAGGGTTATGATAATTTGTGTAAAACGTTTAATATTCTAGGAACTTGTCATATATAAAAACAAATGTCCATGTGTTTTGTCAGGTAGACTAGCTAGCACGTTTCTTTGCAGTAGTCAAACTGTGCAAAATATTGTCTACAAATTATAAGCTGGCAGGAAACATAATCAACCATAAGAATCTGCCTCACCAAATTTATTTTTTCTAATCACAATGCAGACAGGGCTCTCACTCTACATATACACTCACACAGGAAGCTTAGCGCAGACAACTACATTTATGTTACTGTAAGAGTAGAAGCAAACAAGAGTAATGTATTAAATAGAATCCGCGTAAAATATGGAGACTCCAAATAATAAAAATAATACTACAGTAAAGAATGTGATTTGCATCACAACTGTATAAATGACAGAGCATAATATGAAACTATAGATGTTTTTCTATTGTCAGCCCTACTTCCAGTGCATAAAACAATTAAATACACACATCAATGAAAAAAAAAAAAAAAAAAGAAATCATACACAATGGCGCCACCAGGTTGCCAAATATGATATTATTTAGGACAACAGGAGGCTTAAAATAAATTTCTATCAACTTAAAAACAAATGAGGGATTGTTTTATGCCCAACTATCAGTGTATTTACCTTATGTGAATACCGAGGTAAGGAAACGGACTAAAATTCAATATTGCATTAACAGACACGCTTGTGAGCACAATTAAAGTGCTTTGCATTACAGTATAACTATACAAAAACAGCCCTCACCTTTCTCTCCATCTATATAGTGACAAAGGCAAGAAGGGACCTCTGCTTGGTACTGGGTTCCCACCATTATTTCCTGGAAAAAAAATATTCATAAAACACCTCGAATAAATATTGAAAGATGTGTCTTCATAAACAATAAATATGCATTGATGAGCTGGTTTAGTTTAAAATGTATTCGTTGTAAACATTTTTTTTTTATCATTATTATTATTATTATTATTATTATTATTATTAATAATAATAATATTCTTTTCCATTGTTTACCTTCCTGGAGTCCTCTGGGCTTGGGCCATCTTCATCACACTCAGACTCCTTATCACCATCAGAGATGGCGTTGGCTGACAAGTTAATCAGACAATAGCTTAGCATCTAGTGACATTTCCTTCATACCGTTTGAACAGAATGTGATGTGATAGGGCTGGACAATATGACCAAAAAATCTAAATCACGATTAATAAAACATTGTTCCTTGATTACGATGAATGAACAATTGTTTTCATTTTGCTTTTGAGTTCTCCATGTTGCTTCCATGCTGCTGACCAGACAAGTCTTTTCTATAAACTATTTGTAAAAGCAGGATCATTTATATGAAAGCTACAGGTAGTCATTATTAGCTTAAAGTAAAATATATTGTAATTGAAAGTATTCATTTTATCTTGCTGTACAAGAACATTGTATCCTGTAGGCCAGGAGCCATTTTGCCACCTCTTCCATTAAAGGAAAATAGTCCGGAGCCGCAAAACATAACACAGCTTATAAACTTTTATAAACGACATAGGCAAATTATGGTTAGAGGTTATGAATTTTGGGTTCAATTACTTTTCGATTAATCGTCCAGCCCTATGATGGCAGCACTCAAATCCAAAGGACGTTGACCCAAACTAGTAGAATTTGTGCCCAACGGATCTTTAGGGCTTTGTAAACATCTATTTGACACTTACATCGAAGCGTTCGTGGGAAGAAGTCAGTGGCCTCGTGGGAGGTAACTGATGGGGTCAGGTCATCAGCTGAAGACTGGGTCTCCTCCTCATAGTCCCCAGACAACAGGTCTTTGGCTATCTCCTCCTAAGAAAAAAAAAGTATTATTATTATTATTATTATTATTATTATTATTATTATTATTATTATTATTATTGCAGCCTAATATCAAATGCATCTCCACTCAAATTCTATTGCTGCAGTGATGGGGTGTGTTTCCCAAAAGCATCATAGCTAACATAGTTAGCAACTACACAGTTTCGTGCGTTTCCTAAAACCATAATTCGAACTATGGAGGAAACTACATTGGTAACTTAGGTAGTACAATGCATCGTTAGACGACGCAGGTGTTTCCCTAAACCATAGTTCCAACGAACATTCGTTACACTGTCGTTAAATTGTGTAGTTCGAACTACAGCTCTCGAGGTATCGTTAAATGCGTAGTTCCTGGTGACTACTTCATAGACGGCAAAAAAGCAGCGAATGTTCTAATCTTGAACAGCAATTGTTTTATATGTAGCATAGTTGTAAAAATAGGCATTGCCTACTTTTAAATCTAATCTACGTCTTAGATCATGAGACCAAACAAAAGGATTAAAAAGCACAACAATTTTTACTTCTCATCATGTCTTTGTAATTTTAGTCTTAATCAAATAGTAATTTTGCTGCCATTATTAAAACAAGGCCTCATCGCTATAGTGTTTTGAACCTGCGTTATTGAGATAGGTGCATCAATCATGAGCATAGACTTATCAAATTGAGCCACTATGGCCTGACTGTCAGGCCATATTCCACTGAATAGGTCTAAACGCTAATAGTTTAAATTCCTTCTAGAATGAAAAAAAGGGGGGACAATGCATTTCATTGAGCTCTATTAGGATATGAAGACAATGGTTTTACAGGTAGCCCAACACCGGGGCTTGAACCCACAACCATCATGTCGAGTCCAAAACCCAAACCACTGTACAAAGTTGCCTATACACTTAACTCAAGTGCCTATTCCTATTCTATTTTATTATATCTTTATTCATTATTATTTTATTAAACCATTTCTATTTTTGTACTTTTACTGTTATATGAATAGGCCTACAATATTTGTATTTTTGTTATGTTGCTTTTATAGTGAAAGCTATGAGCACGCTACATGCATAATCTAGATAATACATTTATCACTTCATATAATCACAACAGTCCTAGGCTATTTAATTTAGTTTTCCACTGTGAACGTCAAACTAAAATCATATGGAAACTATGGTGGTCCTAACCAGCATAGTTCAAACCATTGTCATACAGTTCAACAATGCATCATACCATTAAGTTCAATGCTAGCCTTCTTCGTCGTCGTACGGAAAACACACCCCCGACTAGTGCTGTCACTATAGAGTAAACTCATTATATAATATTCTACAGATTTATTTGATGATTCATCTTTTCTCTTTATACAATTAAAAAACAAATTTAATTTACTGATCTATAACAAATGATATTGCACTTTAAGTTTTCCAAGATACGTTTTTGGGAAAATATAGTGAACCAAAAAGCTTGTAAAAAGGAACTATGTATGATCTTGTCGGCTAGTAGATGTCACACAGACCAACACAATTGCTTCCTGGGCCATGCGCGCACACACGTGCACCAACAACATGCATTTTGCAACTGAACCAGCCGAAAAATCAGAACAGAAGAGCTCAGATTATAAACAGACATTCTCTACTCAAAAACTGCTTTTTTTTGTCATGATACATTAAACAAGCATGTGTGAACATATTGTAGTCATGTGACAGGCTACTGTGATCCAATAGGGTCCTTGAATTCAGCAGTCTCTACAGATGTGCATTCGGTTATTATGTGACAGAAAATATTACGAAACAATATGAATTAATTTGCAAATAAAACACTTATTTTTTCACTTTTTTGTTCAAGCTGTGAACAGTTTCGACAGTAAATCAAGTTAGAATGTGTTAATTGATATGTATAAATGGTCATGTCTATGAAGGAGATAGTACTGTCAACAAGAGATATATAGTAGATAGATATGCACACTAGTAGATGGTGTGCAGTGTATAAACCTGCTGACCCTTCAGATCACCTTAATAGTTTCGGCAGTGGCTGATATTTATCAATTGTGTCGCATCAATTTTGCCTTGGCTAAATGTTGCGTTGGATATTTGTTGTCCGACTTGGACAACGGCAGCCTACAAAGCTGCACATTCTAACCCATAACTGCCAATGGTCGGACACGAATATGGAATGATTTCAAAGGAAACATGGTGCCATGCGTATGTGTATTTTTCTGTTCATTTCATTGTTTTTTTTTAATCCAGATGAATGTGTTACAATCCTATCAACGCAGCAAATTTACCTTATCTAGAGTCATATCTGGCAGTTCATCAGTCAGGTCTCCAGATGAGCTGTCTATACTGGAACCTGCAGATGCCTCATAGCGATACATAGCCAGCAGCTCTTCCAAAGGCATATTCCCCTCCTGGAAAAATATGGCATAGCACAATTAAAACATATTAACCAAAATGTCATGGGTTACTTTCCTTTTAAAACAATATTAGCCCAAAGGGTCAATGTTAATAGTGAATTTTGTATCTTCACAATTCTAAAATAGACAATGAAAAAAAAAAAAAAGATTTCTGCACCTTTTCTAGATCTGCTATCTCTGAACGAAAATTCCTCTCTCCCTCCAAAGATTCCTCCTCCTCCATAGTCCTCTCGTCATCAAACTCATGGACTAACATTTCTGCTGTCGGGTCAAAGTCATGATCCTCTGACGACAAAGATCCAACTAAAATAGTGAAAAAGGGTCATAGATGTCATGGGATTGTTTTGACTATATTTATTCTTTAACAAATGAGAAAGTATTTAGCAGCAGCAAACTAGCAGCAAAAACACATTAAAACTGAATTGCATCATTACTGTACAAAACTGTAGCGCCAATACTATCAAAGCAGAGCATCTTACCTGGACTCGAACTCCCTAAGGAAGCCTGCAGAAGTAGGGAAAAAAGTAAAAAAAAACACAAATAGGTTGGTGCTCTCGTACATCGGATATGATTCCTTGCTTTACGGCTCAAAATGAGAGAAAAATGACATTGGGTATCCTTATGCATTTACCGCTACTGTAACATTACCTGAAATAGGTAATGTTAGCTAGTTAGCCATACATAATTATAGTGCCGGGCAGTGACTTCGTAAAATAACAGTACGTTTTAGGTTATATGACTATTTCCACATAGGTGGATATAGTCTATAATAATACAACATTTTAAAATCGTCGGTCTTTACAATTAAGCTAGCGAGGAAGCTAATCTCCACTGCCTAAAGCATAGCTTTATGCTCAGAAAAAAATTGTGTTGTTATCTTGTTCTGGTCTTAGACTGATTGTACGTCCACATTTAATAAGTACGTATACAAAACAAATATAACAAATACATTACCATTCATTACAATTGCGATATATAATTTTCTTTAAGCAGCGTTAAATTGACGTATCAATTTACACAGTCGCTATAGCAAAGCAGCTGAGAGCGACGGCGCAGCGGCCTTGTAGTGAAGGATCAAGCTAGACATTCAACCATATTTTACACGTACAGAACCTACAATTATAACAAATGACACACTAAATAGAAGGAAAAACACACTGTACACCCAATCGATGCCACTGGCATATCAACATAAATAGTATAAAATAAAAATTATCGATTTAAAATCGATTGCTTCTCCCCTGTTTTCCCTCTTACCTCCGCCATATTGGTACCTTTAGCTAATGGGCTCGTTCCAGCCCAGTACCCGGATCAGCTCCCTGAGCCAATCACAGCTTCAGGTAACAGTTTCAGTCGTGACGTCTTTCAGACCGAGCTATGATCAATGCTACGACGTTAACTTTATAAATGTTTTAACTCGTTCAAATGTGTTATATTTCTATATAAGTCGACATTATTCCGTGCGATGCAAAAATACAGACAATGGGATATATTCATGTATCACGTCATTGTAAAGGCTTATTGGCTAACATATTTTAAATAATAGTCATTAGACATATCATGAGCATTACTGACTATATTAATTTATAAGCTCTAATAAACAAAAAAGTACTAAGAATCATTTTTGTTCTGCGTTATAACACGTTATAATAGTTCATAGAGCTATTTAATGTTAGTTAGACAATATATTGTCTTATACTAGAGGGCGCTATTTACCATGTAACAAAATATGCCCAAACCTTTTTATTTTTTTTTAAGTCATTGCAAATACAGACGAGGAATTTTACATATATAATTTTTTTATATATGTTACATATTTAAAAAACATCCACTGCCTCAGGTCGCACAAGAGCAAGAAACACACACACACACACGCACACACACACACACACACACACACGCACAGACACATATACTGTATATATAGTATATTGTATTTGATCATGCTGTATGCTTCCCAGTCCATCAAATATCACATATGGGGCAAAGCAGTGTCACCAGCTTATCCATTGTGCTCCAAGTGAGAAACCATTGAGCTTCCTCAGTTGCTGCACAAAGGCTCTTGGAGAGGGATGGTGCCAGTGGAGCAATCCGGCATAATCAGGTCGCAAAGATCATCGCTGAAGCCATCAGCGCATCATGAGTTGAGTGGGCGAAGTGTTCCTGACACTGGAAGCAGACGATCATGTTTGTCTGAGCAGGGGAGCAGCCAATACTCAAACATCTGCAGACATTGTCCTTGTGTCTGAGTCCATTAGGCAAGCTGTGCTGCTGAAGCTGACAGTTCCATGGGAAGATCCTTAGGATTTATTTATTTGAAAGCAAGCAGTCCAAGGACGCAGGACTGGTTAGCAACTGGATAGCAATTGTGGCATTGAAGGAGAGAGAAAGTAGCCCCGCAAGACCATCCTAATCTCACAAGCTTCAGTTTGACTTCATCACTAGCATCAGTCTGGAGGCAAGCAATTCTTTCAATTAAATTCAGTAAATCTAGTTTGTGACTAATTCAGCGTTGTATTGCAATATATATATATTGCATAATAAATATGTAGGGGAGGGATTTAGGTGTGACGACAGCGAAAGCAACTGGAAAACAACAAATTTTCCTACAGATAGACAGATGTTTCATCCAATCACCTGCCAAGTATCTTTTGAAAGTGCCTGGCGACTGCCCCTATCTAAACAGTTTAGATGTATGACTCCCCATGTTTGCGTGCATATACCTATGTGGTTGTGTGTGTAGCAACCATCTGGTGTGTCAGGTTAGAGAGGAAGTGAAGAGTCGTCTGCTCAGTAGAGAGAGCTTCAAGGTGACTGTGGCTTTAAACAGAAGAGCTATGGAATCACAAGTTGGGGTCAGATCAGCCCCAGATGAGTCACCTGGAGGTTGTATGATTATGAAAGTCCCCAAACACCCGATGATTCCAGGAACATCACTGCAGATGTGTCCAGAGGCATCAGTAGATGTATCATATGAACACCACTTTATTACGGCAGATAAGATACACAACACTGTAAACTGGAGATAAAAATGAATCACAGCACACCACTGTTTAGGCAATGAACCCACCTTTTTATGGGGTTGTAAATAGAGTTTGTAACATTAACTAAACACTGCTGTGGTATCTAGATGGCGGGGCTCATATTGTGTATTATGTTGTGAGTGGGGGATTAGTTTTAAGGATTTTACAAAATACATGAGTCACTGTGTTATAAGAACCCCCCTTATTATTGACTCACTATAGCGATGACAATATCCACATTGTTGTCTACAATATAGGTAACTAACCACATTATTTTACTGATTTCAGAACATGACAAGAATGCAAAGTACTGTAGTCATGTATTGTAGAGTATCCCTTTATATTCTCTGGCTCATTACTGCCTTTCACAATTTCAAGCCTCTTTTTTACATAACAACGTGACCAGGAAGACGTGGGCTCCAATCTAACCATAGACATTATCTGTTCAACAAGTTACCCTGTGACGTGGGCAGCAGAGTGGACCGGAACTGAGGGTCACCATCCATTGTTACACTACAAAGGGGATGCCACGATACACACTGGCAAACACTTACTGTTCGTAGAACTGTCTCTAACCAACACCACACAGAGAACACATTGTAATGCTAATAACTTCCTGATATTCACACACCAATAAACAACATTTAATGTCATGTGAGTATGCTATTTTATTCATGCGTGATGTGGAACAAACCTCACTAAGGACATCACATCTTCAAAATATGGCTCATTGCTCATATAGCATGATTCATCACGATGGAAAATGTTGAAATAGTTATATTGGAGATCAACATTTAGGCCTTTTAAACTGTATAAAGATTTCATATAATAGCCTATGTGGTATTTGCTGTCTTGGTGCCCATTTAGACTGACTTATTCATTCATTATATGTATAAGGCATATCTGTGTGTTGGCTAAAGTATGGGTCATTTCTAAAATAGGTCACAAACACATTAAGCATTACTTTGACCTGAAAATGACTCAAACTGAATCACTAGTGCGTAGCTCTAAGCTGTTCTGATAAAACAAACTCAACCCATGATGCAACCTTGAAAACATAGAAAGCTGTTTACATTTCTCTGTTTACAACTGCTTTGTTTACAACTGCGCCTCTGCCTGAAGCTGCAAAGTGTCAACAAAAGTTTTGCAGTGCTGCACCTGTTTTATACATTTGTATTTGAGCAAAGGAAATTTGGCTAGTCACACTCATATAATAGTGGATAATAAGGTAAATTCTGCACCAACGCAAAACTCAAAAATAAATATGGTCCAGCAGTCTCACAAAATGAACACTCGATGTTATGTTTGCGCAGAAATAAAGTCATCGCTGGTTTCAATCATATAACTTTAAAGAAGAAATAAGATAGCCACCACTAGGTGGCGACAGCATTGTATCTAAGGGTACCTCATGATGCAACATCCCTATTATGGTTTTCCTTTTTTTTCTATTTTTTCTTCACTGTGTATGTCTCCAGCCACCTCCCACAGCACATTCATGCCAATAAACACCGGATCTCTTCTTTGCTTGTTGATATTTTAGTGTGAATCAGTCCAACGCTCTGACCTGTGTTTACAAGCAGAGCATTGAATAGCCAATAACATGGGAAAAACTACAGCTGTTGCATTCCCCTAATACAACATCTAACAAAATATAGTGTAAATGTGAAAGTCTCAACATGAAATTTACAGGCTTTCGTTTTGCATTACTAATTAATTTGCATACTGTATATAATGTACTTTATACAATAAGTGTTAGAAAGATTAATAGTCCTAAATGGTGTCTCCGTCCATAATATATTGATAGAACCCCAACCATTGTGTATGATATAACTTGCATACACTCAGTGAATGGCATGCTTGTATGTGCTAGCAAATTCACCTTTTACATTGCATATATTAAAATGATTACTAGCCTATGAACAATTACCTGAGAGCTTTAGAATAGTAAAATGCAAATGTTTGGCAGTTTGGTAATGTTTGGCAAATAATTACAATGTTTTCTTTTGGCTTATTATTCTATTAGAAAGGACGTTCATAGGGTTTAAGCTTAAAGGTGTGTGGAGTATAATATGTTAATAAAAATGCCAAGAAAAATCATATTGTATGTACATTTTGGCTGTAGATTAAACAGAATTGAACACGTTTACTATAACACCATATCTCAGTTTAGGGGGAAATTACATTTGAACTTTTACCGAAAAAATTAAATGTGAGATTGCAATCTCAGAGAGATTGTATAGTGCTCATTGTCTTTTGACATTGTACTGAAACCCATAAAAAAGGTAAATAGTATAATATAGTGTAAGGCACATCTTGAACCTTGTGATCCTGTTCACAATGCTACTTCTCTTTAGTTTATGGTAAATACAACTAAATTGGTAAATTAAACCCCCACATGGTACTTATATGTCTCACCTACGTTTTTAGTCGAAGTGCATGCTACTGCCAAGAGTCTGTAAATTAGCAGTGCACTTTCTACCACTGGTCTTATTCTATGGTCTACATCATCACACAGCAGGGGGTTTACACTGACAAAGTACATGCTCTCCCTGGCAGGAGAGGTGTATGGATGGATGGGTAAATGGATGTCCAGACAGGCAGCAGCATGTGCTCCATCTTCTCTCATAATGATAGTCTGGAACATGTAACACCAGTGGCTCTCCAAAAAACAGGAACACTGAGTAGGTACAGCAATTTCCTCTGTTTCTTATCTTAGATGCATTATGTATCTGTGTGTAGGTGTTTGTGTCATCCTGGTAGAGACTCACATTATATATGAAATGATTTCCTTTTCACACAGCATGGGGAATGCCCATATTTGATCAAATACAGAATCATCCCCTTCCACAACACACACATCCATGTAGATTGAAATACATTATCTGTAATTTCCAGTTTTTGTTATTCGCCTGTTTCAGATTATGTCAACCTGAATGAGAGAATGTTTAGTGATTATTTACAAACTCAGAGCAGCAGAAACCTGTGAGGGCTGAATATGTGCTTGCCATGTCACTCATACTGTGTTACTTATAAAGCAATGGTGAGATTTCATGGGGTTTATACTATAACCTTCTTATTCGTTATATGTTTTTTTATGTGAAATAGCGGAACAGCATTTTCTGCAGAGAAATCTGTGGGCTAATGCCATAAATAAGAGGAGCCTTGTAACAAGACGTGGGTGATACTATCTCCATAGTAACATGAGATGGTATGACAAGAACAGTTTGTGAAGATAAAGGTGAGAGAGAGAGTGAGTGTGTAAGAGAGGGAGGGAGGGAGGCAGAGAGAAAGAAAAAGATAATTGTCAATTCTCTGAAGAAACAGACGTTGTCATGTTGGTAAATTGAATTGTCACATGCCAATACTACTGTATACTTCCATTCTCAAATGTGTGAAAGTGCTGCATATAGTGTGCAAATAAATTAAGTAAGTTAAATTGATCTTCCACATCTCTCTAGATTTAAGGCAAAACATGTTATAATATAGAAGGCAATATATTTCCCCTATTTGAGGATATCTCAATTGCTTGACTGAAAAATCATCAATTTTGACAATTTTATTTTTCAACCAATCACAAGAGATCACATGGCACAGTCTGATAACTGTAATAGCAAATGTAGCTGAAATATGAATGTGGCAGGTTAGGTTAAATCATCCATGGCCATGGGTTAGGGGTTAGTTGTTCTGCCAAAATACAAAACATATTGCCAACCTCCACTGATTAGTATTTCAAACTGCTACACAAAAAGGGACCAGAGCATTATATTAGGATTTCAGTTCCATAAAATATAAGAAACACTGCCAAATAAAAGTGTAAAGCTAGTTAAAGTGTAAAGCATACAATTATTGTTCTTTTGGCCCTCCTTCACCAAAACGTGTTGCCAGATCTGCAGAGCTTCTAATAAATCTGTTAATTTTCCTGGTGTCTCCCCATCTGATACAATATGTACAGTAGATGACTTCACCCACATGGCTATCCTGCAGTTTTGACATGAATGAATATCTATCCATCATGTAGTTTTAATAGGAGCTTGCCAATCCTTATCACTGTATCACTACTCAACTGCCACATTATCTGTTTAATTGCAAGGTTCCACTTTGCACAATGCAATGGAACAGATATTGTGGCTATGCATATATCAGAAGAATTCACTGTGCTATTTTTGTATTTATGTGTCTGGGCCAGTGCTTAGAGCCTCAGAAATATCAGAGGTTTCATTGTAATGATTGAAGAGTTACCATTCAAAAACAGTTTGAATGAGCACCCAGTCCTGAATTGAATAAACACTCAATCAAGTTTTGTTTTAAGTTTGTTCTAGGTGGTTACCTCGTTGGTAGTGCATCCTGCCACACAAGGCTTTGACTTTTAGGTTTTAGTGTTTTGGTAGAAGCCAGAAAAAAAACTTAATGCAATGCAAAGTCAATGTTTTCCCCCTGGTTGGCAAGGTTTTCAAAGTATGATGCGTTGTGCTCTGTCTATATACATTATGTACAAAGAGTTATAGTTATCAGACATTCAACACTGAGTTTACGTACAGTAGTGTTAATTGGTTGAAAAATACCCTTTTCAAAAATAATCCTTTTATAGTCAAGCAATTGAGATATGAACTTCAAATGGGGAAAATATATCTAGAGAGAAGCTAAGGATCAATTTTACTTAAATAACTTAATTTATTTGCACACTGTACCACTTCCACACATATTGGCAATCAGCAATGATGTTGGCCACTTGGTGTGTAGTATGTGCATGTCTTTGTATTACACATCTCCCTCTGTTCCTGTTCTTGTTCTGATTTCACCATAGGACCAAATAGCCATAAACACTACAGAAATGTGTAGTTAATCAGTTGTCCGCCATCAAAATTACACATCAATCGACCAATCATGTCACATTATTACCTGCCCTACTTCTTCAAATAAAATCGTGCTGAATTTAAAATTAGGTCTTCCTTATCTTTGAAGACGTCACTGATGACACGTGACCTAATTAAACCTAACTGATGACAAGCCCACAGACACATTTGGCGCGGAAGGTTATTGTGACTCACAGCTCTCACTGTTGTGGTGTTGTTTTGTATATGGTGGGTGGGTGGTGGGTATATGTTGGAATTTGTGCTCTTGTTTGAGAAGCACCCCACAAAGGCCTTGGGAAACGTCCAGTGAGATGTAACGGTAACAGTTAATTATCTACATAAATCTGTAGAGAAACTGTTCGTGGTCAGTTTCTCACAATAAGAACAATGAAATAGCTATATTATGAATTTAAAAATAAATAAAAACTAGAAAGAACATGTAATTAGTTTGGCAGGGTGAGTGACTCCTATTTTAACAAACAGGACTATGTAGGCTAATGAGAAAAGTATTTTTGTTTAGAGAGGACAAAGACATAAAATAAGAAATAAGAAATTTTCTGGGGTTCTTGCCTGCCTGTTGCTGGGGTCGGTGTGGCGTGGTTGTGGCATCCCACCCTCACTTACAACTACATTTTGTGACAGGTGTTTGCACGCACACATACACACACTTTTATTTATACATACATACATACAGACACACACACACACATACACACACACACACACACACACACACACACACACACACAAGCACACATAAGCACACATGGCC
>JAODUG010071986.1:0-13411 GCA_027564795.1 Aphredoderus sayanus
AGGACGAGGTGGAGAGATTATATCTCCACACTGGCCTGGGAACGCCTCGGGATCCCCCAGTCAGAGCTGGCTAATGTAGCTAGGGAAAGGGAAGTCTGGGGTTCCCTGCTGGAGCTGCTGCCCAGCGACCCAACCTCTGATAAGCGGTTGAGAATGGATGGAAAGACACGTTTTAGTCTTGGTCTGATCAATTGAACCTTTACCGCCTTTTATGCGTTGAGTTGCTGACACATGATTGGCTAATTTCGGTATTTGCATGAATGAACAGGTGTACCTATTAAAGTGTGTGTGTGTTTAGTAAAGCTTCAAAACATGTTTAGTTTCCATTTCAGCCACATTGTAACTTTTTGTCAATACTGTGTATACAGAAATACTGTTACTTTTGCTATGATAGCTGTAGGCTGGCTTATGTACAGTTATGTGTGGTGTGTCATAGCCCAATGCATTGTGTTGTTCAGGAAGTACTGGAAAAGGATGTCTGTTTGTTTTTCAGGTCCGGTTCTAGAAGCTCATCCAGCAGCAGGTCTGGATCTCGTTCGAGGTCCCACTCCAGGTGAATGAGGTGACATGCACTCTCCGTCTTGAGAGTGCATGTATCTGGGCCCATATGGCCTAGCCCTAGTTTGAGTGTAGGAGACTTGAAAGTGGTGAGCCGATTCACGAAGACCTCTTCTGTCTGCTATAAGAATAAGCTTCCTTCATTTATAATGACGATAAGCTTTTACACTGTTCGTTTTCATTCCACTGGATTAATTCACGCAGTCCAGGTGAAGTTAGTCATCACTAATAATGTAGACCACATCTACCTCCTTATCGCACTGGTTGATAAAAAAATTTTTTTTTTTCTTTTTTCTTGGGTATATTTATTTACTTTTAATCAGTCATATCAGCAGTGACATGATCACTGACCAGAATGATTTACATCACTGCTGATAATTTACATTTGACTGAATACTCTCCCAAGTTCCCTGCTGTACTGAGAGGGCAGGCACCAGGAGTCCTACAGGAGTCTTGATAACATGCGTTGTCCCAGTATAGAGCTACATTGGCCACACTGACCGCTCTGCTTGGTTTATCCCTTCAAAAGATCCAGCTCCAGGTCTGGAAAGGGCTCCTCTCCCCGCAAGAGGTCCCACTCACCCTCCTCCTCGCCCGAGAGGAACCCGAAGCGCAGTCACTCCAGGTCCTCATCTGAAGGGAGGAAACGGAAGCGTTCTAGATCTCGATCGTCCGAAAGGTTTGGGTTACTGTGGAATGCCACAATGGCGTATTCACCGATTCTGTTTAGTCCTGCAATTCCTTTGCTTAAGGGATTTGAGATATAGAAGAATATATTTTAAATTGGCGTCGTCCAAATGGTTTTATACTGGTTTTCTAAAATGGCATCTTTTATATTACATCATCTTCAAACCTACTCACCTTTCTTTTCTTCCCGTGGTGTTTGTCTAATTTCAGATGCGGTGGACAGTCCCCTGGATCCTCCCATTCCGGCTCCAGTTCAAAAATAAAATAGCATTCTTTTTTTTTTTCTTTTTTAAACCTTTAAAACACAAAAAGGAATCTTTAGTGTTAATGCATGTTGTGTTTAAAAAAAAAAAAAAAAGACCACAACCAGATCCGATCTTGATGCTGTTCGATCTCGTAAAGCCTTACAACACTCATCCAAGGTCCCTAAAAAGAAAAACACTTCCCCTTCCCCTCGTGTAACATACTGCCTTTTTCCAACCTACCCCCAATCTGTGAAGTGTGTGTGACTGTGTGTGTGAGAAAGACCTTAGGTGTCATAAGCTCACAAATATCTGGTCTTGTATGATAAACAAACATGATGTGAAGCAGTTGTGTCCCATTTTATAAATTATTTCTGTCCCATATCAATTTGACACTCTTATTCCTCTCATGTTGGGGGAAGTCAATTTTGATATCAATTAGTGGGTAGGGGGGGGTTGGGTTACAGCTATAAAGCCATCAAAATTTAGCCTTTAGAAGTCAGTTACAATTGCGTTTTCTTCTCTTTTTTTATTGAAGGTAAGTATTTTTCTTTTACTTTGTAATATTGCTTGTTTTAATGAAATTAATAATTTATCTGGTTTAGTTTACACACATACATGCATATATGTCACTGCACTTGGGAGAGTGATTTAACAGCCAAATTACATATTTCTAAGACAAAGATTAAGTGCTACTTTTGGAAAGCTCAAATTCAATAGTTAACATCTAATACCACGAGGGAAAAAATCTGAACTTCATGTAATCTCATTGTTAGAAACTCCTAATGTTTATTTTTTTTCCTAACCGGTTGAAAATGGGTTGATGTAAGCAACATGTAAATAAAAACCTCTCGGGCATGGTGGTGTCATTGTTATTTGAGTCATCAGCGGAATCGTGGTGCGTTTTCATCGTCTTTAACCCTCATAATGTCCTGAGAAATCTCGAATTTGGCCACACGGCGGCTCCATCTGATTGTGTATGATTTGTGTGTTTTTCAATTGGCATTGCTGAGTGTATTTATTTATTAATTATTTCTTGATGTATTTAGGTTGTTTTTATGCCTTTTAACCCTCCTGTTCAAAGTCACATTTTGTTCTGCCAGCAGTGCACGTCATATGTTTGTGTAAGCTGTAGAATTAGGTTTAGCGCCTTCAATCTGCCACAAAGAGTTAGTGATTTGGGTCATTTTGAGCCACAGGACATTAGGGTTGAAGTATGGCTTGACTTGTTATCATACATAACTGAATGGTCATCGCAAGCGCTTTACTGTTGTATAGCGAGATGCAGACAATGCTGTTCCATTCTTTTCCAAGAGGTGGCAGTGGTTGCGTTTACTGAAATTACTGCAGGGTGTAATTTGTCAAATCAAGATAGGCTACTGAAATATATTATTAAGCCAATTTGTTTGGAAAATGAACTTATCTTAATGCCGGCTTTAGGTGCATGTGTTTTTCTTTTCATATCAGTTTTGATAAGAGCCTTGAATTGAACCATTAAAATGGGAGTTGTAATTAAGACTTGGGTTAATAGCAGAATAGAGTTTGCAGAAGACCAATCTGTGAACTCCATTAGGTACCCTATTTGTGATGAAATGTGGAGAAATACGCTTCGCCTTACGAAGTCCAATCATTGTTGAGATTAATAGTATATTGCTTGGTCGAATGCGTCTTCTTACCTTCAATCGCGTGGTCACGCCTCCAGCTAGTGCTTAAAGGACCCGAAGCGCTTTTACGCAGAACAGTTTCTTCAGCAACAGCGGCAGATGATGTTGGACATGCTCGGTGGATGCCTGCTGCATACAGACCCAAACCCATCACCGAGATGACGAATTCAGATAACTGCGATTCTATGGACGCCCTGGAAAGTATTAGAGAAATGTCGGACACGAATGTCTCCAACCCTTTACGCGAGACCAATGTCACCAAGAGTGCCAACTGTGGATACGTATCCGTTGGTTTCCCAATAACTATGATGGTCACCGGCATGGTGGGCAACTCTTTAGCCCTTATGTTGGTGTATATTTCTTACAGAAAGAAGGAAAACAAGAGAAAAAGGTCTTTTTTGCTCTGCATTGGATCTCTGGCACTGACCGATCTGTTCGGCCAGCTCCTAACAAGTCCAGTAGTAATATCAGTTTACCAAGCAGGCTTGAAATGGGAGCAAATCGACTCATCAGGCCGGTTGTGTGCTTTTTTCGGGGTGTGCATGACTACTTTCGGTCTGTGCTCCCTTTTCCTGGCAAGTGCTATGGCAATTGAGAGGTCCCTGGCAATTACTAGTCCCCACTGGTACTCCAATCATATGAAAACAAGTATTACAAAGCAAACCTTGGCTGTCATATGGTGTCTTGTATTGCTCTTTGCACTGTTGCCAATAGTAGGTGTCGGAAAGTACACATTGCAGTGGCCAGGAACGTGGTGCTTCATAAGCACCGGGGACAGAGAAGTCTCGGGAAATGTATTTTTTGCAACTACATTTGCTGTCCTTGGGATTTTCTCCCTGCTAGTAACTTTTTCCTGCAACGTCCTGACTATTCGAGGATTAATTATACGTTGTAAAACGAAATCATCCTCATCTCAGATCTCAAAACAATGGGAACGTCTCACAACGGAAACTGTCATTCAGCTTATGGGAATTATGTGTGTCCTTCTTATATGCTGGTCGCCTTTACTGGTATGTTTTATAGGTGATACAAGTCTACATGTATTACTTCCAAAATTGAGTGAACCTGCACGTATATAGCCTAGACAAAGTAGCCTATATTTCAGTAGTCTGCCTATATCAGGTCCAGCCAGGGCTGTATGAATAGTTAATAAGTCAGTAGTAGGCTAAGTAGCTAGTGCCTATGTTTCATATATCTGTTGCAGTTAGATGTGATTACTGTGACTGTTAAGCAATATGCAATACATTTTCGCTCTGTTTTATGTGCTTTTATAGACCTGAGACAAATATCAACCAGTCTACTACAACACAGACCTTGGTGACAGTTATTCACTAGTGAATAAAACAAAATGTTTAGCATTGCCAAAGTAATATTATAAGGTGAATATATAATTGATTAATAATGAATGTGTGCCCCTCTACTCACAACCGCATTCACTTTCTGTGAATTGCTGTTGTCATGATCTGCAATGGTTAAGCCAGTGTTCTTTACTACCTGCAGGTTCTAATGTTGAGGATGATCTCCACCCACACATCCTCCCATCACTGCAGGTCTGCTAGTATACCGTCCTCGGTCATTTCCCCCAGAGACATCCACCTAGACTGTAACTTTTTCTTGTCTGCCATCCGCCTGGCCTCCCTTAACCAGATCCTGGACCCATGGGTCTACCTACTCCTGCGGGAGATACTCCTGCGCAAGTTCTGTCTGGTGGCCAATGCTGTGTCCAACTGCTCCATAGAAGAACAGAAGGAGACTGTGACGGCCTTGGATGCCCTCAACAAGCAAAAACCGAATGCTGACTGCCTTCAGAAACAACAAACAGAATAGACGTTTGGAGTTGTATAGCTGGCCCTTTACCAGGACAAACATGGATGGGTTTTCTCCTGGACATCCGGATTGGAAATTGTTTTACGAAAAGCTATTGTGCAAATATTCTGAGACTGTCTGCGTTACAGTAGTAATGGATATGTGCCAAATCTCCTCATGCACTTATGCTTATTTGCTAGAAGCACATTCCATTTACTACTAAGTCCTAAACTAACCAGCATGAAGATGCATGGCCTCGCGCTGTCAGAGTCAATGTACTCCTGGGGGATTTTGTGCAAGGTTGCTCCATTACAGTAACAATGGTTTAGTATAAAGCAGCATGGGTGCTAGGAAATCTTGGTTAACCCAGATGACAACAAGACACTGGGCTCAAGCATTTTGCTCAAGCTCGTGTTTTGCCTGTAGTTTTTGCCCATAAACAACTAAATCATCTAGCATCTACCATGCATGACCCTCTATTTTATTTTAAGCAAACTACCTAATGAGCGCAACTCTGCTTGCAGTAACAAGAAGTGCTATTCCTTACCAGATTGACCATATGAATGACCTCAGAGTCTGTACATTGCATTACAATCTGGAGTCTATTGTGTAGAATTTTTTATTTTGTGAAGAATTCTGCTTTTTTATTTAGATTATATTTCATTTAACATATGATTTATTTATATTATGTACATAATGTATTATGTACATTGAAGACATATGGTAATATGTATATGTATTATGTTTGCAAATATCTGACAGCCAGGATCAATGAAATGTGACACCCCCCCCTGCCCCCTCCCATCCATCTCCCCCAAGGCATGGGGCAGCAACAGGTAAAACTTTATGAGGAAGTATTAGGTCTGCTATTACAGGCAACATGCTGGTCTAGAGGGTACAGTATATCAATATGTCTGTCTCTCCAACACTGTCACAGTGTCCTAGCCACTTTACATATCAGTCTGGGAACTCCCAACTGAATTTATTTTGTCAGACCAGCCATGCAAATTATTAGCAGGTGATTTTACCATATTTAACTAATAACATTTTGCTAGCAGGTGATTGGACAACCTTAAACCAATCAGGACTAACACCCACTTGGAGATGATTTTCTGAACCTAGGCACTTATGCTGTGTTTAATAAAATGTTTGTGGAAAATTGGATTTGAGACAGGAGAAAGTTAAATAAAACAGCCCCTTGCCCTGGAATAATGTTGAATCTTGGGCATAATTCTCAAATTCACACACTTTTAAAACACATCCAAATACATTTGAGCATTAGTTATTGTAATTTAACATATGGCTATAGATACATTAGATACGTAAAGCTGTAACATTGAAATATGTTATGTAGATATAAGTGGTTTTAATATTAACAGTAGCTGTTGACAAAGTTACAAATAGCTCAACACAGGATTTTCAATAGTTTAAAGCTGGTATTACGTCAACAAGTAAGGCACAAAGTACAGGTGGCCCTGTTTGTCTGACTTCCAGCTTCACACCAGTTCAAAAACACAGAAGTCAGTGGCAACTGAATTACCCACCTAGACACTGATTGGTCAGTGGGTCTCTTCTTTCCTAACGTGTTAAATTGAGAGTTCCTACACTGATATGTAAAGACAACTGTAGACAGGTCAAGTAGACAGGCCACAAATAGGCTTTATATCCCTGTTGTCCTTATTATATTGTATTGTGCCTCCAGCTGGCGTGTATTTATTTCTTTAGTAATTATTTCTATATGTACAGTAGTTGTTTTTTCATGCCTTTTAACCCTCCTGTTGTATGTGAGTTTCAAACACACTACCTTGTTGTACCAGCAGTGCACATCATATGTCTGTGTAACTATCTGCCACAAAGAGTTAGTGTATTGGATCAGTTTGACCCAGAGGACAACAGTGTTAAAGGCTCATATGAACATCCACAATGCACCAACACAATGGCAAGAATACATGTGCTCAGGTGTTCTGTAATCATC
The DNA here is from genome assembly GCA_027564795.1 of Aphredoderus sayanus. NCBI lineage: Eukaryota > Metazoa > Chordata > Actinopteri > Percopsiformes > Aphredoderidae > Aphredoderus > Aphredoderus sayanus. Next base: position 6,933 of record JAODUG010071986.1, read on the forward strand.
CATCAACACTGAATGTCATAGAAAAACATGTATGTGACATGACTGTTTCAGTTATTGTAGAAGGCCCACAAGCATCTCTTTGGTATACCAGTTATTGTACACAGTATTGGACAAAAGTGTGCTCTATTCTACCTTGCCCTAACCTGGCTCTGCCCAACTCATTTCAGATACATTTTCACTGAGATTATAGTCTGGAAACCCTGTTTGCGTTAGAGTTCGCACCATCTGAATGGCAGACCAACCAGCGACCAGTGGGGGCAACTAAGTGCTGTGACGCTGAAGATAAACGTGTTTCAAAATGGTGATAGAGCTAGTTGAAGTGATACAAACAGTTGTCGCCAATTGGTTAGAGGCCGTCCAATAGTCTCAGAATTATCCAGAGGTCGGCGTCCAGTAGGAGGCAAGGACTGCAAACAATTCCCAATGGAGCTAGCCCAGATCATATTCACTGAGTGCATTTTGGGTCTGTTTACACCAGGCTATCCTTTCTCTGCCTTATCATGCCTTTACAATGTGGGAACACATACAGGTTCAGAGATAATGAGCCTGTAGGGTATCTGTTCCATCTGGAATACAGCATGTGTATATTTGTTTTCCATGTCACTGATTATTGTGTATCACCCAGTCTAGACTGTGCAGATTTAACATGTCAGTCCAGTCTGATTCAGTAACCTATGAGAAGGTGACAAGAAGGCCTCACAATACCACACAGCTGCTGTTGTTAAGGAGTACTTGCACAGAAAGAAGGGAAAAAAAGAGTCAGTCATTCGGTATACAATTGTGTCTGTGTGTCATGTTTGTTACTAGATTTTACAAAGGTGCATACTTTATTGTATAACAATGCTACCTCAATGTGTAGGATGGCATTTAGTATTCAATTTGATTTGAAAAAGTATTCCAATCCCAAGTTTCCTTATGAAGCAGTTAATGTACAATTTGCTTTAAAAAGCTATTATATGCTGACTGTTCACGGGATTTGAATGGGAGACTTTCACAATTCAAAGAGAATTCATATCACCAATTAGCTCAGCTTGTGTAGCTTGTGTAGTTCACATGAATTGAAAATGTAAAGCAAATAATGTTTTTTTTCTAGATTAAATACAAGGCCCATTATTGCCAAACACATGGTTCCAATAATGGCCTAGTTGCAGTTTCTAGTGAATGTTGTTATTACTTTGAACAATGTATTCTTATTAAATATGAATGTGCGACATGACCACAAGCACTAAGCAGAGAGGGGTCTCTGCCGAAATTGAAATCTTGTGTGCTAGCCCACATCACCACAAGTTGTAATCTTTAATGCTCATTATATTTATTGGCTACCTTTGCTGCCTTAGATTTGATTTGTGTTCATATTGCACCATACTAAATAATAAAAGTATGAAACAAAACTGGTTTATACCTATGTACAAAATCTTCCTGGCATAATTTGTATAGCCAGGAAGAGTTTTTTTTAATACAATGTAATTAATGTTTATGTTCTTTTTTTATGTTTTACACGTTAAAGTTTAAATCTGAATCCTTTCAAAATATCACACTATATTTCTGTATATATTTACGTTTTGGTGGTTGTTTTTTTACATACAGTTAAAGGGTATAATATCTTATGTTATACATAAAGAGGGTCCAATTGCAGATTGGGTGAAAAAAGTTTAGGCACAAACAGAGATTTCAACTCTGCCAGCTTGCATTGCAGTCACTGATGCCTGCTGATGTATTGCCTTGTGTCCAAGACAGTCTGAGATACAGAAAGAGAAAATCTTAGACAAAATGTCTGTATTGTAACTTGTAAAAGTCATATGTACTGTACAGATCAATGCACAATTTTTACATTGAATCCAACAAGTCACATTATGCATGTTCAAATCAAAATGACAGAAAAGTGTGTCATGATAATGAATCTAACAAACATTAGTGATAAAAAAAAATGAAATACTAATGACTACATTTGGTCTGTACAGCTAACCTGTCTGTAAATAATTTATTTACAGACAGGTTATCGTGTAATTCATGCAAGGAATGAAAACCATTATGTTTGGCTTATGCTGGCACACACACCAGCTAAGACTCTATGATGAATGTAAACAGATGGAAGTCATTGTTCCTAACTGTTCAATCTAGTCATACCTCTGAATCTGAATGTTTCGCAAGAAAGCTGTGAGGGGATAATTTCTCTAAATTCTCACACATGGTTCTCACATGTGGGATATTTACAACATTGCACTTGTTGGTTTTAGTACTAATAATACTATTAATAAAAAATAATATAATAAGCCTATATATGCTGTAAAATTACTTATGTTTGTTATGTCACAGAAAATATTTAGCAATATGTTCCCAAAGTGACAGAAACCTGCCTGCCACCAGTATCCTTTGGCTACAAATGATTTGACCCATACTTGACACTGACACTGTACAGTAGATATCAAATCAACATTGCCTCTTTGATTCATTCTCCTGCAATTGTTTCTATCTTATGTTATGGTGTACTGTTGAAAATGATATGTAGGTCTGTGAATGTTTCTAATAGTATTTGGCATTTGTGTATTGCATGTGTTACTTCCATCATGTTTATGAAGATGTAATAAAGTGAAATACAGCCTATCATTATTAGTACACTAAATCAGCTGTACAAAAACATATATTGTATTTGTTCATGAAAAACTTAATATATTATTATATTAAAATATCAGCATTGAGGCTAATGAGATTGGTCAGTTCATGGAACTTCAGACCAAGTGCTTACAAGTCTGTTGATCTACAGTACATTACACTAGGGCTGTTCGCTGCAAGTAAACAAATGTATTGATTTACACTCCACCCTCGTAAATCTTATATTTAATGGTGAAAATATTATCATACATCTGCTTGCTGTATATTGATGATAATGATGTCAGCTATGTAAATTATTTTACTTTGCTATGTTGCAAAAGATGTGGGCATTGTGCAATATAAAAAGTAGAGATTTACTTATACGTGTATGAAATGCTGAAGACAGCAAGGGAAGGCCTTACAAAAACCGTACAATTTTATGTTAAAATGGTCAGATTATGTAACATTACAGTGGGACCAAAATTACATTTTCAAACATTCAGCCACTGTTATACCACCTGAACATAAACGTTGCTGTTGCTTTCAACACTATATTGGCCCAATTATTTTCTGTGAGTGATTTTGGATGGTTTGACTCACCGAGCCAAACATATGTGTAGCTCACGAGATTAAGATAAGAAAATAACACAGTGCACAGTATAATCTTGTAGACAAATACATGTGAACATATATACAGTAGTATCAAATAATTACATACTATCAAAATCTTTTGCTTTTTGCTCTGCACTACACTATATGGAGTCACTCTATTTGCTGAGAAAGAAAAGAAACTGTGTGTCTGTACAGTGATAGTCAGATTTATACTACTATAGGGCCACTTTTCAGCACCTCTTAGCTCAGTAGTCTGATATGATATGTATCATAATGGAACTACAGTATATCCCTCATGATGTCCTCCGGGTCAAAATGACTCAAATCACAGGCTTATTGTGGCAGATAGAAGGCGCTAAACCTATTTCTACAGCTTACACACACATATGATCTACACTGCTGGCACAACAAGGTATGAGTTTGAAACCCCAGGACAACAGGAGGGTTAAAAGGCACAAAAACACAACACAAACACATAAAGAAATAATTAATTAATAAATAAATACACACAACAATGACAATAAAAAGAACCATACAATCGTACACAATAAGATGGTGCGATCTGGTGGTTCAAGACGATATTGTAAGGGCATTACGAGGGATATAGAAACATTATATTGTTGTGATCATCTGTTAAACAGAAAAGCACACCAACATTGTTTAGTTGAAAGGGGAATTAGTACCACTTCTTATTTTACAAAGTGTGGAGCAATTTATCTACATTGTGTTATAGACTGGTTTAGTTATTAATTAGCAATAGCAATTTGCTAATAAAAGGAAATGAAGTGCAGAGATAATACACTTTGCCAGTGTAACAGTGTACTTTGTAAACCACTGTCTGGAAATGCATCTTCAAAGACAAAAAAGCTTCTAGGAAGAGCCATTTGTTTTAATAAAGGAGAAGCATTTTTTAAATTATATATTACATCAATAGTTGATGGAATTACCCCTGCTGATACTGTGCTGACAGCTGCATAATGATTCATTATATTTTATCTGCGCCAAAAAGCTCCACAATTTAACCCTTGTGATGTCCTATAAATTATCGTATTTGGACACCAGCACCATCTGATTGTGTATGATTTTGTGTGTTTTTTAATTGTCATTGCTGTGTATTTATTTATTAATTCATTATTACTTTATGTATTTGTGTTGCTTTTTCCTGCCTTTTAACCGTCCTGTTGTCCTCGGGTTTCAAACACACACCTTGTTGTGCCAGCAGTGCACATATGTCTGTTTAAGCTGTAGAATTAAGTTTAGTGCCTTCTATCTGCCACAAGGAGCTAGTGATTTGGGTCATTTTGAGCATTATAGCCATTCTTCCAGTCAAGACAACACATCCTCTTCTAAACAAGAAGTGGTAAAGAACCAAGAAGAGTCAAAAGATTGTCTGCTTGCAACACAGATAGCGCAAAATGTTGGACCTGAGACACATTGCTCAGTATGCTGTGACTAATGTTTGGGCATACATCAGAATATGAATACCATATCCTGTAATGGCTGTATATGGTGTTTGTCCATGAAAGTGTCTACTAATAGATGTTGTGCGTTAAGCAACACTGGTACATTGGTAAAAGGTATGCAATATGAATTATGTGCCAATTATTATTTTCCAAAACCCCCTCTTGTGATGTATGCTATGTATTAGTATGGAGAAACATAGCCCTCCCAGCAGGATATCTCTATATCTGACTCTACCCAGAAGTCTGTCATTATACCTCCTTTGTGCCCAAACATGAACGAAACCAGATATCTGTCCTGTACCTAAGGACTCATTTTGCCCTGGCAAACTACAATTTATTGTCAATATGTGAAAAAGTTGACTATACAATAATTAAATTACTTTGGAATGCAATATCTGAACTGTTATTAGAATCTGTTCCAGCGATGAAGACAGGAACATTCAAATTTCCATGGGGATGAATTTACTAAAACATTTCACAATGCAGATAAAGCCATTTTATTGTGAATGTGAGCAACTTATCTAGAAATCTGCTGAAATGGAAACATATCCTTGTAGTCTAATACATAAAAAGTCAAATAAGGTGAGGTCCAGCATGGGCAGAGCTTGTTGGACAAGGTTAGAGGCCTGGAGGAAACATAATAAGGGAGACAGTGAGAAAGAATAAGATAAGATAAGAAGTCCAGACTGTCAGCTGTAAAGATAAGTAAGAGGAAGGTCAGCTCTATCTAGACTACATGTCAAAGACAGTATTGATTGCCAATACCATTTCCTAATTTCCGTCTCAGAGGGAGGGGCACTATCCAAGGTGCTGATATGTCTACTTGGCCAACGTCAGAAGTTTGGCAGCCTTGGCACTTTGCAGCCTTGGTACTTGGCAGCCATGGCAGTGTGTGTTTTTGTATACACATGCATATGCATGCAAGCACATGCATTCACTTGACATTGCCAAAGACAAATCATACCTAAACGTTTCTGTATAAAATATAAGGTTTTATTAGCTGTAGCAATTGCTAGTGACCACAGCAGAGATCCCAGACAAATTTGGAATGAGAACATATATGACATGATTCAAGTAGCAAGGGTGGCTACTAATAGGATTAGGTTAAAATAAACATTCACACTTTGCTGCTCTGAGAAAACAGACTAGACATGAATGCCATCTGTTGCCATATAGCTACCCCTCTGTAAGCTGTGGTAAATGATTTCTCTTTGCCCATGAGTGTATTCACAGGAGCATTTCCCAGATAGTATGTCTGGTACATATTGTGAAAATCCTATAATGTATAAATCACCTCATATACATATTGTATGTATACTCCTCTTCAATGCCAGCCTTCAGTACTGTAACTTTAAGTCACCTGACCTGGACTGATGATGAATAGACTGAGCAGTGATTGTGGTCGATAACAAGAGGCCATAATGAACCACATTTACATTTTCCTGATGGGGCATTTATGTGTAGTGTAGTAACAGTAACAAAATATGTTTATTTGCAATTATCAGGATGACTATTGGAAAGCCTCAAACCTGGAGAGCTTATCCATCTCCACACTGTACATTTTGCATGAGGAGAACAGTGTGAAAGACATGCTTTCATTGTGTGTTTACAGGTCAAAGAAGATCATACTGTGGTGTTTTTTCCCCCTCAGCATATAGCTGAGTGTGTCATGTGTTATAGCGGGGACCACTATCTATTAACCCTCCCATTGTCCTCCGGGGCAAACTGACCCAACGCACTAGCTCTTTGTGGCAGATAGAAGGCGCTAAACATAATTCTACAGCTTACACAGACATATGATGTGCACTGCTG